>CM075744.1:49528535-49705290 GCA_037974335.1 Prionace glauca | reverse complement strand
CACGTGCTCACTGTGTCCCCCTGCCCAGGCCCCGGCCCCCTCCCCAGGCCCCGGCCCCCTCCCCCCCTCCCTGCCCCCTCCCATCCCCCCTCCCCCCTCCCCTGCCCCCTCCCCCCTCCCCTGGCTGCCCCCTCCCCCCTCCCCTGCTGCCCCCCTCCCCCCTCCCCTGCTGCCCCCTCCCCCCTCCCCTGCTGCCCCCCTCCCCCCCTCCCCCTGCTGCCCCCTCCCCTGCTGCCCCCCTCCCCCCTCCCCTGCTGCCCCCTCCCCGCTGCCCCTCCCCCCTCCCCCGCTGCCCCCTCCCCCCCTCCCCCGCTGCCCCTCCCCCCTCCCCCCGCTGCCCCCTGCCCCCTCCCCCTGCCCCCTCCCCCTGCCCAGGGCCTCCTGCCCCCCTGCCCAGGCCTCCTGCCCCCCTGCCCAGGCCTCCTGCCCCGGCCTCCTGCCCCCCCTGCCCCGGCCTCCTGCCCCCCCTGCCCCGGCCTCCTGCCCCGGCCTCCGGCCCCGGCCCCGGCCCTCTGCCTCCTGCGCAGTCTCGGGTGGGTGGAGCTCCGCCCTGTGACGGACAGTCAGGGGGCGGGTCTCTCTTGGATGGACAGGGACAGTATCCAATCAGCTGGAGGCTGCTTGGGCGGAGGGGGCGGTGATCGGCAGCCAGGATGACGGTGCTGATTGGACACTGTGTAATTGACAGACACCTTATCCAATGGGTGCGGGGTGGGCGGGGCTGTCTCCGGGTGGGCGGCGGTTGGTGCGCATGCTCAGTGGCAGTCGGAGAGGAAGCAGCGGCAATGGCGACAGAGAAATACCTCCCAGAGTTGCTGGCGGAGAAGGACAGCCTGGACCCGTCCTTTGTGCACGCCAGCCGCCTGCTGGCTGCAGGTGAGCAGCCGAGACGCCGGAGGCCGAGGCCGGGTCCGCGGCAGAACGGTGGCCGGGCGAGAGGGCGGATTGAGAGCCGCGGCCTGGAGCGAGTGCGAGAGCGCCATCCCCGGGGGAGGCCCGAGGCGCCGAACAAAGAGCGGAGCACGTGGTCCCGGGGGGCAGGGCAGGGGACAACACACCCTCCCCCCGAACCACAGCCCGAGCCTCGGGACCCCCCCGACCCCGGCTCCCTCCCACCCGCCCCCACTGCGACCCTGTGGGGGAGCGGCTCCCCCCCCCGCTCCCCTACCCCTTACGTCCCCATCCCTCGATCCTCTGGGGGAACACCCCCCCCACCCCTTGATCCTCTGGGTGAACACCCCCACCCACCCCTTGATCCTCTGGGTGAACACCCCCCCCCACCCCTTGATCCTCTGGGTGAACACCCCCCCCCCCACCCCTTGATCCTCTGGGGGAACACCCCCCCCCCACCCCTTGATCCTCTGGGGAACACCCCCCCCCCCACCCCTTGATCCTCTGGGGGAACACCCCCCCCCCCCCACCCCTTGATCCTCTGGGGGAACACCCCCCCCCCCACCCCTTGATCCTCTGGGGGAACACCCCCCCCCCCACCCCTTGATCCTCTGGGGGAACACCCCCCCTCCCACCCTCACGTGCTCACTGTGTCTGGGGGAACCACCCCCCCCCCCCCACCCTTGATCCTCTGGGGGAACACCCCACCCCACCCCTTGATCCTCTGGGGGAGCACCCCCCCTTCGCCACCCCTTGATCCTCTGGGGGAACACCCCCCCCCCCCCACCCCTTGATCCTCTGGGGGAACACCCCCCCTCCCACCCCTTGATCCTCTGGGGGAACACCCCCCCCCCCCCACCCCTTGATCCTCTGGGGGAACACCCCCCCCTCCCCACCCCTTCTTCCTCTGGGGGAACACCCCCCCCACCCCTTTGATCCTCTGGGGGAACACCCCCCCCCCCCACCCCTTGATCCTCTGGGGGAACACCCCCCCCTCCCCACCCCTTCTTCCTCTGGGGGAACACCCCCCCCTCCCCACCCCTTGATCCTCTGGGGAACACCCCCCCTCCCCACCCCTTCTTCTCTGGGGGAACACCCCCCCTCCCCACCCCTTGATCCTCTGTGGGGACTCCCCTCCTCCCCCACCCCTTGTCCCTCGACCTTCTGGGGGAACACCCCACTTGACTCAACCTGTTCCTCCCGACCTTGTGGGCTCCCCCAGCCTTGACCCTGTGCCTGCCCCCCCGAACCGATCCTCTGCCCCACCCACCCCGATCCCCTGGCCCCATCTCTTCCACCCACCCACCCAAATTTGGGGCTGGGTGTTTGCAGCTTTATCTGCTTTTTTTATTAAAATCGCTGCTGAATGGGGGTAGTGGTGTGATTGCTGTATTTAAATTATGGTTACATGGTAGGATTATATCATCTGAAGCTGTTTCATGCATTATCCTTTCCATCCTTACTTGCACAATGCTCATGTGCAAAGTGGTGCAATCTGCACAATGCTGGGTGCTTCTTTCAAAACTCTTGATAAGTTTTATATTTAATCTTGGGATGTGAAATCAACCTTCGTCGCACCTTTTTAGACTTGAGTTGTATAATTGAGTTTTTTGAAAACAAGGTTTTTTGTTTTGATTTTGCTTTTCTCCTGAAAGCGCAGTTTCTATGAGGAGAGGCTGATAAACTAGGCTTGTACTCGTTAGAGTTTTAGAAGAATGAGGGGAGATCTCATTGAGACGTATAAGATGATGAATGGGATGGATAGGATAGAGGTGGAGAGACCTCTTCCCTCTCAAAGGATAGTAGGACTAGGGGGCACAGCCTCAAGATAAAGAGGGGGGCGGTTTAGAACGGAGTTGAGGAGGAACTTCTTCACATCAAAGGGTGGTGAATCTCTGGAATTCTCTGCTCGTTGAAGTGGTGGAGGCTACCTCACTAAATATTTTTAAGACGCGGGTTGATGGGTTTTTGATAAGAGAGGGGATTAAGGGTTATGGGGAGAGGGCGGGAATGTGGAACTGAGCCACGACAGAATCAGCCATGATCTTATTGAATGGCGGGGCAGGCTCGAAGGCTAGATGGCCTACTCCTGCTCCTATTTCTTATGTTCGTGAAATGGCTTTAACTACATCAAATATGCATACATGAAACAGAAATTCTAATGGTCTGATGTGACTTGCAGCGAGTTGGAATGTAGTCTGCGTTTTGGATAGAATTGTACACAGTAAAGGTCTGATGCTGAAGGACAGCTGTACTTTTCACAATAATGTGTTTTCTGTGTCCTGATTCAGTTCAAGTCATGGTTATGTATTTATATATTGTTGACTGTTATTGTGGCAACTTGTATTTATGTAGGTTTATTGGAGTGGCATCTCATGGAGACATTGTCTAGACATCTCTGGGAGGGCTAAATCTTAGCCCAAGTTTTGCTGTCTGTTTGAAATTGATTTTACTGTCTGTGCAAGCTTATTGGTAGACCTGGGTAGTTCTAATGCATGGCTGGTGTCCATGCAGTGCACACTTCTTTAATCATTCCAAGTGTGGGAAGAATTCGGAAGGCATGTTCTCTGATCCTGTATTCTTGACACATCCAGTGACCTAGTAGGACTTGTCTGTTATTGACTGCAAAGCTGAAGATTTCTGATACCTGTGCCAGGCATAATGTCTCTTAACTAGTGCGGTGGTTAGCTGTCTTAGGCATATCTTTGAATTGGCTTTAAATTGTTGACCAGCACCATTGGAAATGGAAAGCTATGCTGTTTTTATTCTATTAAAACAGATTAATACTAGTTTTAGCTTTACTGGCGAACATACAAGGTACATGTGTATTTGCATTTTGTTGCGTTTTTATAGTATCTCTACAATAGAATGTTAAGCTTCTCTTGCTTTTATTGAGCTATTTGTTTATTGGCTGCTGGGAAGGAATTTAGTTGTAGCTTGATAGTGTTAGCCATACCTCAATGGACAATGTTTTCACTTCCTGAGTCAGGTTGTGGGTTAACACTTCAATGCAGGAGGGTGCTGTGTTTTGGAGGAGATGTTTAAACTGTGGTTCTGTCTGCCCTTCATGCGGACCTAGGCAATCCATTTTGAAGACTAGGGAAGTTATATCCAGTGCCATGGCCAATAAGTAGATCTCAATGAGCTGGCTGTGAAGCACTTTGGTTGTCCTAAGATTGTTAAAGATGATAGAAAAATGTAAGTTTATCTTTTGGTGACTGGTAACTTAGATTTGGGGTAAAACTAATAGAGAACAGTCACTAGGAAGGTGATTTTTGTTTTTGAAAAGGATGTTTTCCACTCCAGAAAGCAGAGTTGATTGGTATGTTCTGTTCAGCATGTATGGAAACAAAATGAGGACTATGTACGTATAACTTAATATCCAATTCTGTTGGAAATAGTCCTGGGTTGGAATGGGAATGTCGTTTACCTGAAGCAATGTGCTAAATGCCGTAAGAATGAATAAATATACAATTATAGCAAGAATAAACATTTGCAGCTTTTAAAATATTCAGCGGGGTGGCAGATCTTGATCCAGGTTTTAGTGAGTTTTCCCTTCAATGTTTGAAACCAATTACTAATAATGAAAATAGGTCACTGAACAAAATACATTTTTTACACAATGGTAAGGTAGAGATTAGTACAAGATAAAATGTACTATACTGTCTGCTGTTTCAGGGCCTGTGGGAGTGTCATTAATTTTTAATATCTCACAACCTTCTTGATGCAGTGAGTTCATGCTATTCATTGCAGACCTTTGCAAGAGGAATTCACTCCATCTGAAAGCCTAGTTGTAAGCACCCAGCTGACACTGTAATCATAAACTCACTTTAATGCTGGTCTTTGATCAATCTTATGGATGTTCCAGTAATCATATCTGGGCAGGAAGTATACTGGTTCACACATGAGTTGACCCAAATCCATGTACTAGACTCTCCGTATGAGTGGAGAGTGTGATTAAAGCTCCTGATACATCATGTGACTGACAAGAACAGGATTTTACTGTAACTGAATTGGACACAGGTTATGGAAAAATATCTTGAGAAGTGGGGCAACCTTTCTGTGGTGTGCTCTGCTGAGTCATGTGGTGGTTTGTTTTTGTTGTTCCCAAGGACTTGGGTACACTTGGTCTTGCTGAAGAACAGGTCAGTGACTATGCTAGTTTATTTAATTAGTTTATATTTAAACATTCTGCCTGTCTTCTCCATCTAAAGTTGCTTAATGAGTACTGTGTTGCAAATCAACATGATAAAGTTCCTTTTGGGAGGAGTAATGTGGCAAGGCGTGGTAGACAGAGGGGAACCGGTGGATGTGGTGTTTCTCGATTTTCAAAAGGTGTTGGATAAGATGCCTCATAAAAGGTTGCTTCAGAAGGTTAGGGTGCATGGAGTTGGGGGTAAGGGTGTTAGTGTAGATAGAGGATTGGTTGTCTAATAGGAGGCAGAGAGTTGGTAATCAATGGGTACTATTCTGGTTGGCGGTTGGTGACAGGTGGAGTGCCGCAGGGATCGGTGCTGGGGCCTCAGCTATTTAACCATTTATATAGATGATCTGGAGGAGGGGGCTGAGTGTAGGGTGACGAAATTTGCTGATGACACAAAGATGAGTGGAAAAGCAAATTGTGTGGAGGGTGTGGAAAGTCTGCAGAGGGATTTGGATAGGCTGAGCGAGTGGGTGAGGACCCTGGCAGATGGGAGTATAATGTTAGCAAGTGTGAGGTCATTCACTTTGGCAGAAATAATATTAGGAGGGATTACTATTTAAAGGGCGAAAAGCTGCAGCATGCTACGGTGCAGAAGGACCTGGGGGTCTTTGTGCATGAGTCGCAAAAACCCAGTCTGCAGGTGCAGGCAGGTGATCAAGAAGGCGAATGGAATGTTGGCCTTTATAGCGAGGGGAATACAATATAAAAGCAGGGAGGTCTTGCTGCAACTGTACAGGGTACTGGTGAGGCCGCAGCTGGAGTACTGTGTGCAGTTTTGGTCACCGCACTTGCAGAAGGATATATTGGCCTTGGAGGGAGTGCAGAGGAGGTTCACTAGGCTGATACCGGAGATGAGGGGGTTGGACTATGAAGAGAGACTAAATAGACTGGGTCTGTACTCGTTGGAGTTTAGAAGGATGAGGGGGGATCTTGTAGAGATGTATAAGATAATGAAAGGGATGGATAGGGTAGAGGTAGAGAGATTCTTCCCGCTGAGAAAGGATAGCAGGACTAGAGGGTACAGCCTCAAGATAAGTAGGGGGGGGGGGGGCTGCAGTTTAGAACAGAGTTGAGGAGGAACTTCTTCACTCAGAGTGGTGAATCTTTGGAATTCTCTGCCTGTTGAAGTGGTGGAGGCTACCTCGCTGAATACTGAATACACGGGTAGATAGTCTTTTGACAGACAAGGAAATTAAGAGTTATGGGGAGAAAGTGGGAAAGTGGAACTTCAGATCAGTCATGATCTTAGTGAATGGCGGGGCAGGCTCGAAGGGCTAGATGGCCTACTCCTGTTCCTATTTCTTATGTTCTTATGAAGATAAAAGCTGCTGTTCTGATTGGCGCGTTGGGGGGTTTGGTTCATGGCTAAGAATAAAGCATGATGTGGAGATACCAGTGTTGGACTGGGGTAAACATGGTAAGAAGTCTCACAACACCAGGTTAAAGTCCAACCAATTTATTTGATGGTAAACTCAAGCTTTTGGGGGCAAACCCCAAAAGCTTGTGTTTACTATTAAATAAATTGGTTGGACCTTAACCTGGTGTTGTGAGACTTCTTACTAAGAATAAAGCATGCAGGATCCTGAACTTTCTAAACTTCACAAAAACAAAGAAATTATGCTAGACTTTTTAGAACAGTGGTTCAACTGGTGTGTTATGTCCAGTTGTGGGCACCGAACTCTGGGAAGGATGCAAAGGCATCCAGAATATGCAGAAAAGATGCGCATGAAATGGTCAAGTGGTGAGAGCTTTGGTTATGTGAATATCTTTAGAGAAGGTTAGAGCTGTGGGAGAAACTGCTTCAAGTGGCAAAAGGGTTGAGAACTAGAGGGCATCAATCAAAGGCAATTGGCAAAAGATGGAAAGTGGCAAATTAGCCCAAGAAGGTGACACATGATGATGAATTGGATATTGATGACAGACCAACAAAGCAGCACAGCAGCATCCAAAAGACGATACTGCCAAAGAAGCTAAAAAGGCTGAATTGTAGATTCTATCCATAAATATTCAATTTCATAGTTTGATCCAAATTAAGGAGCGAGCTAGTATTGTGGCTTTGATAAAGATTTCATGAAGGTGCATCACTTCCCATCAAAAACATTGACATTTTGATGTGGGAAACATGTTTTAATTTATTATTCTAATAAATCAGATGTTCACTGTACAGTACATAATGTGTAGGAAGAATTGGGAAAATGAGTCTTTTTGCCATTAACAAGACATTTCTGAATAAATATTGCCTTCTGTTAAAAAAAACACCTTTTTATGCAGCAAGTAGTTAGAACCTGGAATGCACTGTCTAGGCCAAGGGCCTGATTGAGGCCAATTCAATTGTGTTTTTGGAAAGGGAATTGAATAATTATAAGAGGACATTAGAGGAGAAAGGGGGCGGGGAGTAGCTCCTAGTGCTGATGCAATGGGTTGAATGTCTGCCTCTTGGTCTGTATCTATTTTATGTAAAGCTGTGAAGCCTTGTAAATGTTTCATGATGCACTTGCCCAGGCAAGTGGGGATTATTCCATCACAGTCCTGATTGTACCTGTAGATGGTGGCAGGCTTTGCCTAGTTACTCTGCAGATTTCCAGTCTTGACCTACTTTTGTAGACAGAGATTTACATGGCTAGTCCAGTTCAGTTTCTGGTCAGTGGTAATCCCAGGATGTTTATAGATGAAGATTCAACAATAGTAATGCCATCAAATGTCACAGATTATTAAATTCTTTTTTGAAACAGCCATTGTCTGGCACTTGAGTGATGTGGCTGTTACTTGCTACTTCACAGTCCAAGCCTGGGTTTGTCCAAATCTTGCTGCATATGCAGTATTTGAGTAGTTGTGAATGGTGCTAAACAACCTCACTTCTAAAATTGTGATGGAAGAAGATCATCGATACAGTAGCTGAAGATGGTTGGGCCTAGGATGCTATCGTGAGGAATTCCGGTAGTGATTTCCTGGGTGTGAGAATTGGTCTTCAGCAACCACAACCATCTTTGTGCTGGGAATGACTCCAACCAGTGGAGAATTATAGCCATAATTTCATGTTAACCTTGCCTTATAAACATTCAAAGACACTGCTTTCATTGCCTTTTAAACATGAGTTCCAAAGCCTAACAACCCCTGAGAAGAAATTTCTTAATTTTTGACTAAATGCGTGAACTCTTATTTTTAAAATGATCCCTAGTTCAAGATTCTCTGACAAGACTATCTTCTCCATATCCACCCTGTCAAGACCTTTTCAGGATATGTTTCAATCAAATTGCCTCTTACTCATTAAAACTCAAGTGAATACAAGCCTAACCAGTGTTTCCTCATAAAACATGACGTGTTCAAAAAGAAGTACCAGTTTTCAGCAACACAAGTGGCTGTGGGATTTTTCAGTGTATAAAGCTAACTTGACCCACTTTTAAGGTAATTGGGATTTTTTAATATGACTTGGAAATTGCATAAACAAGCAATTTCATTGTTCCTTGGAATTAGTATTTTTAAAATCAAATTTATTAGAAACATTATTAAACATTAAGTTAGAAAGTTCATGGTACTGCGCTGCAGGTTGCACTTTCCACATCTGCACTTAAAGGTTGCCTATAAGTCTGTTCCCAGGAGATTGTAAAAAGTCTGACAACACCAGGTTTTAGTCCAACCGATTTATTTGATAATATTCTCACAAGCTTTCGAGGGGGCTGCCTCTTCGTCAGGTGAATTCACCTGACGAAGAGGCAGCCCCCTCGAAAGCTTGTGAGAATATTATCAAATAAATCGGTTGGACTAAAACCTGGTGTTGTCAGACTTTTTACTGTGTTTACGCCAGTCCAACGCCGGCATACCCACCCCAAGAGATTGCACAGCCTTGGCCCGTGATATCCTGCCAGTTGATTTTGAAGACCGGGACAAGATTGAACTATGACACTTGATTCCATTCTCCTTGGTAATCTTGTCCCTGTCTGATTCCATTGACCTATGTAACTGTCAGACTCTGGTTCCTTGATACTCTTAAATACTTTGCTCCAACCTGCACACATCCAATCCCAGACGCTTGGACTCCTCATTTTGCAAATTTGTAGAGCGCAGCTGAGTCTGAGGTTTGATTAAACATAATAAAATATGCATAAAGGTGAAGTTAGTTACAAGGTGGAATTTCAGTAGCAATTCCCATGATCATCCATATTTTCTTTGCCTTGAATAACTTTGTCATCAGGTTTCTTCCAACATGGTCTGTATCATGACAGCAGTGCCATATACTCTGTAGAGGATTTTGAATTACTTTGCCTTTCTTATTCCCAGAAGTGGAAAAGGTTCAGAAGGGAGAGAAGAAAGAGGAGGAAAAGAGATTCCTTGATGTCCTGACACAGAAGAACATCAAGCTTTCTGAGCGATGTCTGATACCGGTTGCACAGTTCCCCAAGGTAAGGTCTCTGCACTGTATGGGGCTTAGTTTAGAGTTTAAACTGTGCAATTCTGATGCTTTGGGGGCAGAGATTTGGATTTGGCAGTGGGAGTGAGATTCACACTTGTTGGCGCGACTTGCCATTCATTTTAAGGCAAGGATAGATAAATTTTCAAACTGTAAAGGAATTAAGGATTGTGGTGAGTGGATGGGTAAGTGAAGCTGAGTCCATGAAAAAATCAGCCATGATCTTATTGAATGGCAGAGCAGGCTTGAGGGGCCAGGTGACATACTCCTGCTCCTAGTTCTTATGCTCTTATTTACATTGCAGAGGAAAATGGTGTGCACCCTGCCTCCAATGTTGTGCGGTATAATTGTGCTCAGTTTTGGTTGCACTGGTAGTGCTACTAAACAGTGTTTTCATATTGTGGCTTTTGGGATGGGGGGCATTGTGCTTCAGGTACTCTATCAGTATATGTGGAGCACAAGAGGGTGAGAGCATTGTGCCATTGGTTTGAAACAGTGTGACATTTCCAAAACCCCTCATTGACTTCTGCTTAAATTTAACTTGTGCCCCACAGCTTCCAGTAAAAGCTACAGTACCAATTCTTTTTAGACTGGTGAGACATTAAGACCCTGGGCTTTCAGGGAGTGCTGACTTAATACTGACTACCAGTAAAATGCTGCATCGGTGGTAGTATACTATCTCATGTTGTGGCATTAGTTCAAAATTGTGTAATGCTTATCCTGTATCCACTCGTGCCATGATGCACGTTCATAGAACATGTGCTCGATCTTTGACAGTGTTTCAGAGGTGGGGGAATAAGTATAAATTAATCCCAAAATTGGCTTTAAAGTTAAGCTGTTACAATTGTGAAGTTGCTGCACAATATACCTGTGGCCATGTCTCAGCTAAAAGCAGGCTGAATTTTGGGAGCTTGCTGCATCTGGAATAAAACTTGGTGAATCTTTTCCTCTTTCCCCACTCAGAGCCCATATGTTTCAAGATGAGAGTGAAGCAACGATGTAGACAACATTTTTCAGTTGGTCTGTCACGTAAGCTTCATGTGGATAGTTATATTCTAAGTGGCACAGTGTTAGCACTGCTGCCTCACAGCACCAGGGACCTGGGTTCGATCCCTGGCTTGGGTCACAGCCTGTGTGGGTTTGCATGTTCTTCCCATGTTTGTGTGGGTTTCCTCCAGGTGCTCTGGTTTCCTCCCACAGTCTGAAAGATATGTTGGTTAGGTGCATTGACACAAACAGGCGCCGGAATGTGGTGACTAGGGGATTTTTATAGGAACTTAATTGCAGTGTTAATGTAAGCCTTACTTGTGACAAATAAACTTTTAAGTTGGGTGGTTTAAAGAAAAGAGAGTTTCATGAATTTAGCATCTTTTTCGTAACTACTTTTTGAAATGTAATCTTTGTTGTAATGCAGTTCTGCATTAATTTGCAATGCTTTTACAGTTCAACTTTGTAGGGAAACTGCTTGGACCTAGAGGAAATTCATTAAAGAGGCTACAGGAAGAAACTGGCACAAAAATGTCAATCCTGGGAAAAGGCTCAATGAGAGATAAGTCTAAGGTATGCAAACTGTGTTGAAACAGTATGAGTTGATCAGTGTATAATCTGAGTGGAATTGCAGTGAGCTAAAAAGGTTGTGGGCCAGTTGAATCCTATAGAATCTGGTCAGTGAGAGTATTTTATCCGGCTGCTGAAATTCATCTCCATGCGATTGGATACAATAGTTCCTGTTAAATGGTTAGCACATTTTTACATAAATTTGTCACATCTTGTTCAGATGGTGTGAACAGAGTAAGTTGGTGTTACAATATTTTTTTGTCTGTGTCCTTTTTTAAACAGTGGCGTCACATTCGCTGTTGTTCAATCTGGAACCACCCCAGTGTCCAGCAAATTTTGGTAAATTACCACTAGTAAATTTGCTATTTCCCCCACCATCTCTTTTAGTATCCTAAGATGCATTCCATCAGGGCCAGGACTCCTTCCTACCTTTAGCCCTATTAGCTTGTCCAACACTACCTCTTTAGATCATTCCAATTTTAGTATATGTGCTGTTGAAGTGATGATCGTTTCTAAGTTCTCATTTGCCATAGCTTTCCTGTCATCAATTTTTGGTATGTTATTTGTGCCTTCCACTGTGAAGATCAACACAAAATGCCTGCTCATTATAGAGTTTCTTTAATAATAGTTTGTTTCGTAAATGTGAAAAGAGAGGGGCAAATCAGTCTAGGTTCCTATTACTGAAGTCTAGGTTCCGCATACCCCCAGTTCAGATGAGGACTTGATTTGTTTGTGTTTTCTTCTATGAGAGAATTGCATATTTATATGTGATAGCAAGGTTGGCTACTATTGGTGGGCCTGTAGTCTGGCAGAAGAACCCATTTTAATATAATAGATTTGTTGGATTCGTGAAATGGATTATTGTATCATTGTCAAGATTATCAACAAATCATAGCAACATGACTTCTGATCAGTGCTAGTGTTCAGCTATGCATTGTGCTCAGTACTTGGGTTAAATAAAATGTTTTTTCCTTTCCACCTAATCAGGAAGATGAGCTTCGTAAAGGAGGAGAAGCTAAATATGCACACCTGAACAACGACCTGCATGTTCTTGTTGAAGTTTTTGCACCCCCAACCGAGGCTTATTCACGAATGTACCATGCCATGGAGGAGCTTAAAAAATTCCTTATTCCTGTGAGTGCCATTTTTTTTAATCTTGGTAGTCAGATTCAGTTTCCAAATGTCAACTCCACTCCCTTTTCCCAGTGCACTGATCCCAAGATGGAGTAAATCAGTGAAAGGAAGTGGTTGTGCCTTTCAGCTGATTGTAGTCCTGAGCTGTAATGGTCAATGACTGAAATGTGATGCGAGTACAGTGCACTTCTCAATTGCATCCATTTGAGTTTGATTTCCACATGTAAAATGCCTTGGGTAACCTGAAAATCAGATGTAGCTTTATACAAATAGGATAAATGCAGAAAAGCTCTTGACTTGAACGTTGTGCAGATATATCACACTCAAGGAACCGGTAGGACAGTTATTTCCTTACTCAACTAAAGTGTCTGTTAAATTTGCAATTAATAACTTTTCACTTCATTACAAATTCTCATTAGCTTGATCCTTGCACAGCAGTAATTAAATTTTGCAAATATGTCTTTTGATCCACTGGGATAAGTGTGCATGGCAGCAAGACCTCTGAAGGAGGTCAGCTTCTTCGTTGCAAATCTAGTTTTGTGATAATTCTTGTTGATCAGAATGCTTCTGTGGAGAAATCGCTGTACTTTAACATGAGTTTTACATACCAATGTTTTTATTGATTTTTGTGCTTTCAATTATTCTATATATTGCCAGCGAGATGATCCTTTGGTATGGAACATTTGTGTTTCATCATAGTGAACAGTGAAGAAGGTTATCTAGGATTACAATGGGATCTTGATCAATTGGGCCAGTGGACTGATAAATAGCAGATGGAGTTTAATTTAGATAAATGTGAGGTGATGCATTTTGGTAGATCGAACTCAGTTAAACTCAGGTTCTTTGCTCCTTGAAAGTGGAATTACAGGTGGATGGAGTAGTGAAGAAGACATTCGACATGCTTGGTTTCATTGGTCAGAACACTGAGTATAGGAGTTGGGATGTCTTGTTGAAGTTGCACAAGACATTGGTAAGACCACACTTGGAATACTGTGTACAGTTTTGATCACCCTATTATAGAAGAATGTTATTAAACTAGAAAGAGTGTAGAAAAGATTTACTAGGATGCTACCGGGACTTGCTGGTTTCAGTAATAAAGAGAGGCTGGGTAGACTGGGACTTTTTCTTGGAGTGTAGGAGGCCAAGGGGTGATCTTATGAAGCTTATAAAATAGTGAGGGACATAGATAAGGTTGAGTAGGGCAGTCTAAAACTAGATGGCATAGGTTTAAGATGAGAGGGGAGAGATACAAGAGTCCAGACGGGCAGTTTTTTTTCACACAGGATGATGTGTGTCTGAAACGAACTGCCAGAGACAGTAGTACTGGCGGATATAATTTTGTCTTTTAAAAAGCATTTATTTAGTCACATGAGTAAGATTGGTATACAGGGATAAGAACATGGGCAATTGGGACTAACTTAATGCTGGATGGCATGAACAAGTTGGGCCGAAGGGCCTGTAAATCTCTATGACTCTAGTCTCCTAGCTGTAGGACTGCAGGCCTACGACCAAAGCAAAGTTCTGTTTTTACTGTACACTTCAACCTGAGAATAAGGACGTTGCAACATCAGCTTTGCTAGTTGTGGACAGTACTGGGTATGAGCCATATCTCCATGTGGTGGGAACCCAGTCAAATCATATTGCAGCATATTGTCTTATTGGACAATCTAGAACGAGAGGTCATTTTTTAGGATAAGGGGTAGCAGATTTGAAACTACTTCTTTTGAGAGTCTGGAATTCACTACAGTAGACTGCAGTGAATGCTGGAACACTGAGTAAATTTAAGGGGATAGACCTTTTTAATTAGTAATAGGTTAAAGGGTTATGATAAGGCAGGAAAGTGGAGTTGAGGACGAGACACAATCAGCCATGATTATATAGAATGGCAGAGCAGGCTGGAGGAGCTGAATTGCTGATTCCTGCTCTTGGTTCTTATGTCCTGGAATGAAATGTCGGTTGGATAGGATTATAATCCTGGAGTGGACTTGCATGCGCAAGGCTTTATGATTATAGTTGTCACGGTTTATGGGCTAATTGGTGGGGCTGAAATTGGCGATAAAGCAGCTGTTGATTTTTAGAATTTAGCATAATGTATCCTCTTCAGAGTTTCTGCACTGATTATTCAAACCAATCCCCTGGTGTGCATGACATGTTTGGCCTGAGGCTCCCAGCATTTGTGAAGTGTTTTTTATAGGGTGTTCACAAAGTTGTTGACAGTTTTGAAAGCTCTGATTTATAAGGATATAGAAATAGGAGGTATAGCCTCTTCAAGCCTGCTGCACTATTCAATCAAATGGATGATCATCTAGCCCAAAATTTCTCAATTTCTAAAAGTCAACAATCTCTAGTTTAAAATAATCAGTGACTAAGCATCCACAACTCTGGTGCATAGAATTCCACAAATTAAGAACCCTTTCAGTGAAGAACTTTCTGTCCTTCAGTCTCAAATGGCTAACCCTGTATTTGTGATTGACCGGTGTTTATGATGGTTCTTCTCGCTCCCCCCTGGCTAGGGGGAACACTCTCCCAACTCCTCGTTCCGATCCCTTGAGGATTTTATCTTTCAATTAGCTAACCTCATTTTTCTACAGAAAATGGAATATCGGTCTAGTCTACTCGATCTCTGTGTAATCCTCGGAATTAATCTAGTAAGCCTTCATTGTACTTGCTCCCATATCCTTCCTTATACCCTTCCTTAAGTGGGGTGACCAACATTGTACACCGTACACCCAACAATGGTGTTTTCACTTTTGTGTTCCAGTCTCTTTAATAATGTTTAATCTGCCTTTTGATTTCCTAATTGCTTGTTGTACCTGCATATTAACTTTCTGGCACGAGAAGACAAATATTAACTGAATTAGCAAGAATGTTAAAATTATTAACTATAAACCTGTAGGCTCGCCTATAGGAGAGGTTAAAGTGGCCAATAGATCCAACCGCAGAAATGTAAGCAGCAGAGAAAAGACCATACAGCTGAGAAAATACTGAGAGCTCTGATAGAACAGGCACGGGATTAAAAATTGTGTCATGCAAGTTGTGTTGAAAGGTTGCTGGAGCATGGATAATTATAAATACAGAAAAACAATTATGTAATCATTTTAACAGGACTACAATGATGAAATAAGACAGGAACAGTTAACTGAGCTGGCGTATTTGAATGGTGGACAAGAAACATCTCGTGGGAGAGGTGTACGTGGCCGTGGAGCTCCACCTGTACCACTTGCAAGGTAAAGCTTCCGGAATGGTTGAGTTGAAAAAGGAGCATCTGAAATGTAGATCCACATCCCTGCAGAGCTTACTGATCAGGTGTACGAGTCAAAGCTGGTTTTCCCCACCCCTCAGGTCCGCCACTGATTCCTTAGTGTAGTCATACTGAGCTGTACCATATCATTTCAGAAGCAGGCCTTACACAAAGGGTATAAAACTTGGGGTCATCGTGGTTTGTTTTGCTTGTCCCACCCTAAACACGTTAGTCGCTTCATTCTCAAATTCTGAAAAATGCTTCACTTTGCCCCGTCAGAAGCCTCCTGAAAGACTCTTCAACATACACTTTTATTCTCCCTGCCTGTTTATCAACACGAGATTTAACAGAAAATAAACTTACATAGAATGTCCCTCCCTGCGGCACATTGGATTGTATTGTCTGTGGAGATGTTTGCTGATGACAAGTGGAAGTACTGTCTCAGAGTTAGATCTGTGTGGATCAAATCCCCATCTTTTCAACCACAATTTAAGGATATTGAGTTGCATGTAGGTGTATTCAGCCTTGTAAAAAGTCTGACAACACCAGGTTTTAGTCCAACCGATTTATTTGATAATATTCTCACAAGCAAGCAAGCTTTCGAGGTATAAATCAGTCACTCACCCGAGGACCCACCTAACTGTTCTCTGGAACAGAGATTTTGACGAGTGGCTGCCTTTTGGTGAGTGTGCTGCCTTGTAAATACTGCATTCTGACTGACTTCTAGTTCGGGAGGGTTTTTGTTTGTTTTGGTGCTCCGTAGCGGGAGATAGGCGCAGGGGCTGCTGGGAAGGGAGAGCGGGAGTATAAAAAGAAGGCCAAGGTAGATAGCGGGCAGCGTCGGGAGCGGGCAGCGGAGTGAGGCGGGAAGCAGAGTGAGAGGTAGAAGGGCTTAAGCTCACTGGGCTTGGGCGAGCGCAGGTTTGATAACAGGGCTTCATATCACACCTTAACAGGGGTCAACCATAATGCCAGGGTCTAGGGTTACACGTGTTCACTGTGTTCGATGCCATATGTGGACATTTCTGGAGACAGCACATCTCCCGAAAGCCCACATATGCGGGAAATGTCTCGAGGTGCAGCGATTAAGGGCCCGGGTGAGGCAGCTGGAACTGAGACTGGAGGATATGTTTTTAGTTAGGGAAAATGAGGAGGTAATGGAGAGGAATGGCAACCCTGAGCTAATACCAGAACCTACAAGTATAGATGGTTGGGTTACAGTTAGGAAGAGCAAAAAGAAAAGTACTAGGAATGCCCCAGATGAATTACCCCGGAATGTCAAGGGCGGGGTGACAGTCGGGGTAGAGAAGGCAAGGGAGGGAGATCAGAAAGTGAAGAGTGCAGGGTGTGAGATAGTGGTGGGGGATGGGAATGTCAAGGGGATTGACAGGCGATTCTGTGGGCAAAAGCGGGACTCCAGGATGGTAGTCTGCCTCCCTGGAGCTGGGGTACAGGACATCTCAGAAAGGGTAGAGGGAATCTTGAAGGGTGGAGGGACTGAGTCGAATGTGATAGTGCATGTAGGAGAGAAGGATGTAGGAACAAAGTGCAGGGGGGACATACGCAGGCAGTTCAGGGAGTTGGGGGCCAGGCTGAAATGTAGGGCCTCCAGGGTGGCGTTCTCTGGGCTGCTGCCGGTGCCTGGGGCTAGCAGGGCTAGAAATAATGAACTAATCCAATTAAATGCTTGGTTGAAAGATTGGTGTAGGGCAGAGGGATTTATATTCATAGACCACTGGGAAGTCTTTATGAAAGAACGGCTAATATACAAGAGGGATGGGGTACAGTTAACTGGGAAGGGCATACATATCTTAGCTGGAAGGTTAGCTGGTGTGTATCGGCAGGGTTTAAACTAATATGGAGGGGGGTGGGGAGGTAGACGGAACTGGGATTGGGGATAGGGTAGGCCCGGAGGGTAGGAAGAAGGATCGGGATGTTTCGGAGGGTCTTCAGTGCATGTGTTTCAATGCCAGGAGTGTGACTGGCAAAACAGATGAACTGAAGTTGGAAGTGGTGGCGGTGACAGAGACTTGGTTAAAGGAAGGGCAGGATTGGCAGTTGAATGTTCCTGGGTATAAGTGTTTCAGGCGAGATAGGGGTGGGTCGCTGAGAGGTGGGGGAGTGGCGTTGTTAGTTAAGGATTGCATCGTAGCAGTGCAGAGGGAGGGAGGTGCGGAGGATGTAGGAATCGAGTCGCTATGGGTGGAGTTGAGGAATAGGAAGGGTGATGTTACTCTGCTGGGTGTTTACTACAGACCGCCCAACAGCCCGAGGGCTGTGGAAGAAGGGATAAGCAGGGACATTCTAGATAAGTGCAGGAAGAATAGGGTGGTGGTAGTGGGAGATTTTAATCTCCCCAGGGTAGATTGGAATGTACTGAGATCAGAGGGTGCTGACGGGGAGGAATTTGTACAGTGTGTAATGGAAGGATCCCTGGAGCAGTACGTGGATAGACCGACCAGGGAGGGGGCTATACTTGACTTGGTTCTGGGGAATGAGCCTGGGCAGGTGGTTGACGTTGAGGTAGGAGAGCATGTGGCTAACAGTGACCACAACTCTGTCTGGTTCAAGATATTAATGGATAAAGATGAAGCCTGTCCTAAGGGGAGGGTGTTAAATTGGGGGAGGGCTAGATACAGCCGGATTAGGCAGGATCTTAAAGATACAGACTGGAGTACGCTATTTAACGGTAGGTCGACGCTGGGTATGTGGGAGTCTCTCAAGGGAAAACTACAATCTTTACAGGAAAGACATGTGCCGGTCAAGAGGAAGGATGGGAAAGGTAGGATTAGAGAGCCGTGGGTAACTAGGGATATTGAGGACCTGGTCAGGAGAAAGAGGGAAGCGTACACTAGATCGAGGCATTTGAGGACAGAGATAGCGTTAGAAGAATACAGAGAATGTAGGAGGGAACTTAAAAGGGGCATCAGAAAGGCAAAAAGGGGCCACGAAATGGCTTTGGCGGGTAGGATTAAGGAAAATCCTAAAGCATTTTACTCTTATATTAGAAACAAAAGGATGGTTAGAGGGAACATTGGTCCTCTCAGGGACAGAGGAGGGGAACTATGCTTGGAGCCTGGGGGAATGGGGGAGATCTTGAATGAATACTTTGCGTCGGTATTCACTCAGGAGAGGGGTCAGTCCTCTGCTGCTGTGCTTGAGAAGTTTGAGGATCCGTTGAGGGAAATAGTCATCACGAGGGAAGAGGTGTTGGGACTTTTAGACACTATAAAGATAGACAAATCTCCGGGGCCTGATGGCATCTATCCTAGGCTGCTAAGGGAGGTGAGGGATGAAATTGCTGGGCCTCTGACGCAAATCTTTGTCTCTTCTTTGGACACAGGTGAGGTCCCAGAGGATTGGCGGATTGCAAATGTTGTACCGTTGTTTAAGAAGGGTCAGAGGGATAACCCAGGGAACTATAGGCCAGTGAGCTTGACTTCAGTTATAGGCAAGATAATGGAGAGGATCCTCAAGGATAGGATGTATGAGCATCTGGAGCGCTGCAATCTGATCAGGGATACGCAGCATGGCTTCGTTACAGGGAGGTCGTGCCTTACGAATCTGTTGGAATTTTTTGAAGAGGTGACAAAAACGGTTGACGAAGGACAAGCCGTTGATGTTGTCTATATGGATTTCAGTAAGGCGTTTGACAAGGTCCCTCACGGTAGGCTGATAGAAAAGGTGAAGGCTCATGGGATACAAGGCCAGGTATGTAGATGGGTGAAGAACTGGCTTGGGAGGAGAAGACAGCGGGTAGTAGTGGAGGGCTCCTTTTCCAATTGGAGGTCTGTTACCAGTGGGGTGCCGCAGGGCTCGGTACTAGGACCTCTACTATTTGTAGTATACATTAATGACTTGGAAGAGGGGGTAGGTGGTGTGATCAGCAAATTTGCTGATGACACTAAGTTGGTTGGATTGGCGGGTACTGAGGAGCAGTGCCTGGCAATGCAACAGGACATAGATAGGCTGGTAGATTGGGCAGATAGATGGCAAATGGAATTTAATCCGGAGAAATGCGAGGTGATGCACTTTGGCCGGAATAATGTGGAAGGGAGTTATATGATAAAAGGTAGAACTATCCGGAGTATAGATACGCAGAGAGACCTGGGGGTGCAGGTACACAAGTCCCTGAAGGTGTCGGTGCAGGTGCAGAATGTGATGAGGAAAGCGTATGGCATGTTAGCCTTCATAGGAAGGGGTATAGAATATAAGAGTAGGAGTCTGATGTTGCAGTTGTATAGAACGTTGGTTAGGCCTCACCTGGAGTACTGCGTCCAGTTCTGGTCGCCGTACTACCGGAAGGATGTAGAGATCCTGGAAAGAGTGCAGAGGAGATTTACCAGGATGTTGCCTGGTATGGAAGGGCTGTCTTACGAGGAAAGATTGAACGCACTTGGGCTGTTTTCCCTTGTGAGACGTCGGCTGAGGGGGGATTTGATAGAGGTTCATAAGATTATGAAGGGGACAGATAGAGTAGATGGTGATAAGCTTTTTCCGCTATTAGAAATGGATAGAACGAGGGGTCACGGGCTTAGGGTGAGGGGGGCTAGATATAAGACTAATGTTAGAGGGCAGTTTTTCACACAAAGGGTAGTGGGGATGTGGAATGCACTGCCGAGTGAGGTGGTGGAAGCAGGCACGCTAGGGTTGTTCAAGAGTCACTTGGACAGCCACATGAGCAGTTTACATATAGGGGGATATAGCAGGCCTTATTAAGCATTGTAGGCTTGGGGTCAGTTTAGTCTCAGGGGTATAGAGTCTTTAATAATGAGATTTTTATCCACAGGCACTTACCATCTCGAGGGCATCATGGCAGCACAGAGGTTATCTCTGTTGCTGTGCGGACACATGGAGTTGGGCCTGTGTCCGTGGGAGTTTGTGCGTTCTCCCCGTGGTTGCGTGGGTTTCCTCCGGGTGCTCCGGTTTCCTCCCACATCCCAAAAATGTGCTTTTAGGCTGATTGATTGGGTAACAAATTGTCCCTATATTGGACCTCCCTGATCCTCACACAGTAGGCATAGACTAGAGTCATGAATAGGTCACTGACCATGGGACGGCGGCGCGGGCTCGTTGGGCCGAAGGGCCTGTTTCCCGTGCTGTTTTGTTCTTTGTTCTTTATTCTTTGTACCCTCTTCGTCAGGTGAATGGAGAGTTCTGACCTCAGACAGACATAGCATATAAAGCACAGACAGTTGCTGTCGAAGAGGGTAACCTCGAAAGCTTGCTTGCTTGTGAGAATATTATCAAATAAATCGGTTGGACTAAAACCTGGTGTTGTCAGACTTTTTCCTGTGTTTACGCCAGTCCAACGCCGGCAAACCCACATCATGACTATTATTCAGCCTTGCCCAGAGTCATTCAAAGTATTTAATTGGAATCTCTCCTTTTAATGGTGCAATGCTCTATTGCATCACTGAATCTTATTTTGCATTAAGACACTTAAAGATCTTCAGGAATACTTCCCACTATTATGGTGATATAAATTTCTTGAAAGCTTCCAGGCTTTGTATTTTGTCTGACACTCTGTCCTCATGCATGTGAGCCAGTTTGCTTGTCTAGCCTTCCATCTCGATCTGCATTTTACCACACACTAGAGATTTCACTTTCACATGAGCACTTCTGAGCAGTTAGAATCCTGACTTGACTCTGTAAATAAGCCTAATGTAAGCGTCATTAATTCACTGTCGCTAATTGTACCACAATAAATATTAAGTGTGCAGGAAGATGAATTGAGCAGATAGCATTCACTTTAGAGAGGCTGCATTGACAGCACTCCATATTAACCCCTGTCTGATAAAAAGGATAGTAAGAAGTCTCAAACACCAGGTTAAAGACCAACAGGTTTATTTGGTTTGCTCTGTTTGCGATCAGAACTCTCCATTCACCTGACGAAGGAACAGTGTTCCAAAAGCTAGTGGCATTAACTACCAAATAAAACGATTGATCTTTAACCTGGTGTTGAGACTTCTTACTGTGTTTACCCCAGTCTAACGCCGACATCTCCACATGATGATAAAAAGGATGTCAGTCACTTGCAAACAATAGCATTCTCATGATTTTTTTTCTAAGTCCTGAACGGCTGGATTTTGCTGATTGAAAACTTTGAAGCGTCTGCTGTGTTTACTTTGCACAACTGTCAAGCCATTGTCGGTGTCATATCTTCCTTTCTAGGGGCCGTGGTGCAGCACCACCACCACCTTCCCCTCAGTATGGACCACGTGGTGCAATGACACGTGGAGCAGCTGTCAGAGGAGCACCTGGAGGACGCAGGGAAGTGGCTAGTGGGCGTGGTGCCACACCAGCACAAAGGGGTGCTCCAGCACCTCGTGCTCGGGGTGCACCTGCAGCATACAGACAGGCACTGCACCCTCCGCCTGCTCAGGAGAGCTATGATGACTATGTAAGTGCATTTGAACTGTATTGTGTGTGGCGAGGATGCATCTGTTGTATAGTGTGGAGACATTTGGGGCCTATGTGTAGCCCTTCAGATATTCCAATGGGTAAATTTGAGATAAAAACCGAAAGTATTGCGAAAAACCTGCTGGGTCTGGCAGTCTCTGAGGAGAGAAACGGAGTTAATGTTTTGGGTTCAATATGACTTCTTCAGAACCCAATAAATTGGAGATGGGGGCTGTGATCTTGACTTGCTTTTAAAGTATCATGTATTACCATGCCAGCATGGGATGAATTGCCATTCTATATTGCATTGGATTGTGTTTAAATAATGGAAGCTGTAATTCTTCTGAGAAGACACGGAACACTCATGTTTTTGGGCAAGTTGATAATGCTATATTTTGAAGTAAAACCAGCAATCTAGTTCGTTTGATGTTGCTCATCTGGCAAACAATATTTAAAAGTATTTATACAGGTGGAAAATCTGGTTTGTGTATTAAAAATAATATTTGGTGTGGGAAAGCATTGCCATGGCCTGTGCAGAATTTCTTGGTTTGCATACAAGCAGTTGCTTTGGTTGTTGCTGGTCCTGAGTAGAATATATTTGAGATTAATCTTTGCAGTTAATTCGTCATTGGGTGCTCTGTAGTTTTAAATAGTTGCGCTGAGTCTAAACTCCCTTGTGTAATATTGAATAGCTCTACGCAGTAGCATTGCAGATATTTAATTACGATAGAATTCACTCTGACTTGGAGTTTAACGCAAGCTGTTTTTCATTCTGTAAGGGGAGTGAAGACTGCTTGTGAAAATAAATAAATTACTTGTGTTAAATCAGTAATGATGAATCTTGTGACTATGTCGGTGGAAGAAACTGAGAATTTCTATTTAAACATTACAGGGCTATGATGATGGATATGCAGAGCAAAATTATGACGGTTATGAAAACTATTATGATCAGTCCCAGGGGTAAGTGGAGTTGGTGATTTTGCAGAGGTAATGATCTTCAGTAGAAGTGTTTTTAATAAATTCATGATTCATTCCATGACTGCGCTCACTCATTTAATAGGAATTACAATTGTTGGTATTTCAGTTTTGTAGGTTGCACATTGTAGAAATTGGGTCGTCTTTCATTGTAATTGATAGCTTGCCAACAGGGACATGTTAGTTTAATGTAAACTAATTACCACACACAATTGTGGATTCATGTGATTTCCCATAACAATGTTTGTGTTGCAGTGATGCAGGCTATATAAGACTGACTGCAGTAGGCAAACAGTTCATCAGTGAAATGCCTACCCCAATCCTGTCTATCCAAATATTTGCATGTAGTTCTCCAGAAAGCTATTGCTACATGGTTCTGAGTCAGGACCTTGGTTCAGGGTTGAAGGCATTGTCTCTGTCTGATTGCAGTACAAATCACTGTGGAAACATGGTGCAGCTGGCTGAAAATCATAGACACTGATACTCCCCCCTCGTTGCCTTAGGCATGGGTACTTCCTCCTCCTCCTCCTTTCTCTCTCTCTCTCTCTCTCTCTCTTCCCCCCCCCCCCCCCCCCCCATTGTCTTACACATGAGTACTCCCCCCAACCCCGAACAGAGGTGAAAAATACAAGTGGGATTTTGATTCTGGTTGGGATTGGTTCTGCATTTTTATGGTCTGCACTATATCCTCCAGTCTTTGAAGGGTTAGAAGCTGTTTAAACATAGCCATGGATTTTGCCATGGCATATTATCCATTTAATGTGGAACCAAGAAACTAAATGAGATGCTTAAAAAATATGTGCACTCAGCAAAGGTTTAAACAGCGCGCTTTGTGACAGTTTTAAAAATATTTTTTTCTGCAGTGACGCTGAATATTTTGACTATGGGCATGGAGAAGTGCAGGAAACTTATGAAGATTATGGTGAGTGAATGGGAGTTATCCCATTGGAACTGGTCCAATGCTGCTTTGATTGTATGCATTTAAAAGTGAGAGTCATAATTGATTTTTCTACCATATTGTTGTAAACCAGTTGTATGATTGCTAGGCAACCGAAGTGAATTACTACTTTGTTGAAAAAGTTTTCATGTGATCCACTGAGGTTTTTATTACAAGTTGTATTAAGAGTAGCTCCTGTCTGATCAGCGGTGGCTGACCTGCGATTCGAGGGTTACAGCGGCTCAGCGTTCTGTTTCTGCCATGGGTCTCGTGACTAAACAGGCCAGTTCTCAATACGTGGGTCTTTGGACACAGGACAGGATTTCCCGTGGGAGATTGGGATCTGGAGTGCAAAATTTGCTTCTTTTTCTTCCGTGTTCTGCCTCTTAAGACATTGTGATTCAAAGCATAATGCATCAGAATGGACATATTGCTGTCATTTTGAACGATTGCTCGCAACCTCCTCCCAATCATTAATACCAATGCCACTGTGCTTCAAAGGGAGTTTCGGAGAATCTTTGAAATGTTTTCTTTGTCCTCCCCAGAAAGAAGACCTTCTGGGAGTTGAGAATGGGACCTTATGGAGAGAGAGTTTTTGGTTGGAGTTCTGCCTGAATGTTTGTGGGATTGGCTTCAAGAAGAATGCAAGCTTGTTTGACCATCCTCCCATTGAACCTGGAGGATGGGGTGGAGGAATTGTTAGTGGAATCTCACTTTCACACTTGGGTTTTACTGATACAGTCTAGCTCTCATCGCAGTACAGGAAGGTGACATTGCACATTATAACCTCAGTTGACTTGTATTGTAGTCTTTGTCAAATACTCACTGCTGTGGTTTGTAGAAGGTCGAGCTGGAACCGCTGGCCGGTGTGGGATCTCCTTGTCAATGATACCAAGGTCTGGGACATGCTCAACATTTACAAGGTTCTCTCCTTCAACATGCTTTTTGCATCCGTATTCACTAAGGAAACTGGCCTGGAGTCTACGGAAATAAGGCAAACAAGTACGGAGATCATGGAGCCTGTACAGGTTAAAGGGGAGGCGCTTGCTGTCTTGAGGCAAATCAGAGTAGATAAATCGCAGGACCAGACAGCGTATTCCTTTGGACCTTGAAGGAGACCAGTGTTGAAATTGCAGGGCCCCGGCAAGTGTGTTTAAAATGTCGATATCCACGGGTGAGGTGCCGGATGATTGGAGGATAGCTCATGTTGTTCCGTTGTTTAAAAACTCAAAGTAATCTGGGAAATTATAGGCCAGTAAGCTTGACATCAGTAGTAGGTAAATTATTGGAAGGAGTACTAAGATAGGATCTACAAATACTTGGATGGACAGGGACTTATTAGGGAAAGTCAACATGGGTTTGTGCGTGGTAGGTTGTTTAACCTATCTATTAGTGTTTTTCAAGGAGGTTACCAGGGAAGTGGATGAAGGAAAGGTAGTGGATGTTGTCTATGTGGACTTCAGTAAGGCCTTTGACAAGGTCTCACATGGGAAGTGAGGAAGGTTCAGTCGCTTGGTATACATGGAGAGGTAGTAAATTGGATTAAACATTAGCTTGATGGAAGAAGCAGCGAGTGGTTGTGGAGGATTGCTTCTGAGTGGAGGCCTGTGACTGTGGTGTGCCGCAAGGTTCAGTGCTGGGTCCATTGTTGTTTGTCATCTATATCAATGATCTGGATGATGTGGTAAATTGGGTCAGCAAATTTGCTGATGATACAAAGAGTGGAGGTGTAGTGGACAGTGAGGAAGATTTTCAAAACTTGCAGAGGGATTTGGACCAGCTAGAAAAATGGGCTGAAAAATGGCAGATGGAGATTAATGCAAACAAGCCTGAGGTATTGCACTTTGGAAGGACAAACCAAAGTAGAACCTACAAGGTAAATGGTAGGACAATGAAGAGTGCAGTAGAACAGAGGGATCTGGGAATACGGATATGTAATTCCCTAAAGTGGCGTCACAGGTAGATAGGGTCATAAAGAGTGCTTTTGCTACATTGGCCTTTATAAATCAAAGTATTGAGTATAAGAGTTGGAATGTTATGGTGAGGTTGTATAAGACATTGGTGAGGCTGAATTTAGAGTGTTGTGTGCAGTTTTGGTCACCTAATTACAGGAAAGATATTAATAAAGGTTGAAAGAGTGCAGAGAAGGTTTACAAGGATATTGCCGGGACTTGAGAAGCTGAGTTACAGAGAAAGGTTGAATTGGTTGAATTCCTTGGAAAGACGGAGATTGAGAGGGGACATGATAGAAGTATATAAGATACTGAAGGGAATTGATAGAGTTAATAGTGAGAGACTGCTCCCTAGACTGGGTACGAACACGAGAGGTCATCATTTAAGGGTGAGGGGGGAGAGATATAATTTGGAGGTGAGAAGAAGGTTCTTTACGCAGAGGGTTGTGGGGGTCTGGAACGCGCTACCGAGTAGGGTGGTGGAGGCAGGAACGTTGGACTCGTTTAAGATGCCGTTAGATAGGCACATGAGTGAAACGAGAATGGAGGGATATGGTAGGGGCTATTAAATAGGGTTAAACCTTGGGAGACACCGGAAAGGCAGGCTGTAAGATTAATATTTTTGTCTTTATTCCACAGGTGGAGGTCCACCTCGTGTCAAACGAGGGGCATGCACACGGCGGGTCGTGCGTGGGCTGCTCTTGGAAGTTCCAGGAGTGGCCTAGTACTTCATGTACCGACACCGGTGTGTGCTTGATCCTGGACCGGTAGACCGGCGCTGCAACAGCTCAGTGACTAGCACTGCTGGCTGTGCAGACACATGGATTTGGGCCTGTGTCTGTGGGAGTTTGCGCATTCTCCCTGTGGTCGCGTGGGTTTCCTCCGGGCGCTCCGGTTTCCTCCCACACCCCAAAGATGTGCTCTCAGGCTAATCGGTTTTTACCAAATTGACACTATTCTCCCCTGAATCTGACTGAGTAGGGTTCCATTCGTAGACATGCAGGGTAGAATAGGTGGAGGGTGATGCGACGGCGCGGGCTCGTTGGGCCGAAGGGCCTGTTTTCCGTGCTGGGTTGTTCTTTGTTCTTTTGGTTAGGACTTTATTCCCTGGAGCGTAGAAGAATGAGGGGATGTTTGATAAGTTATGATGGGTATAGATAGTGAATTCAAGAAAGTTTTTTCCACTGAGGCTGGAGGAGAAAAAAACTAGAGGATGTGAATTCAGGGTGAAGGGGAAAAAGTTTAAAGGGAATATTGGGGGGGGGTTTCTTCAGTGTGGTCAGAGTATGGAATGAAATGGTAAATGCAGGCTCACTTTTTAACAGTAAAGAAAAACTTGGACAGATACATGGATGAAAGGGGTGTGGAGGGTTATGGTCCATGTGCAGGTCAGTGGGACTAGGCAGAAAAATGATTAGGCACACCCAAGAAGGGCCAAAAGGCCTGTTTCTGTACTGTAGTGTTCTATGTATGGGAATTGGAATATTTGGCTGATCAGATATGGGTTGATATGAGTTTTGTTTTAGTAATAACCAAGGACAGTTTTGGCATAGGGGGCATGGTTAGTAAGTCTGCAGATGACACCAAGATTGGTGGCATGGGGGACAGTGAAGAGGGCTATCTCCAAGTGCAGTGGGATCTTGATCAATTGGGCCAGTGGGCTGACGAATGGCACATGGGTCTTTATTTAGACAAATGTGAGGTGATGCATTTTGGTAGATTGAACCAGGGTAGGACTTACTCGGTTAATGTTAGGGCGTTGGGGAGAGTTACAAAGAGATCTAGGGGTACATGTTCATACTCCTTGAAAGTGGAATCATAGATGGACTGAGTGGTGAAGAAGGCATTCGGCATGCTTGGTTTCATTGGTCAGAACATTGAATACAAGAGTTGGGGTGTCTTGTTGAAGTTGTACAAGACATTGGTTAGGCCACACTTGGAATACTGTGTGCAGTTCTGGTCACCCTGTTATAGAAAGGATATTATTAAACTAGAAAGAGCGCAGAAAAGATTTACTTGAATGCTACTGGAATTTGATGGATTGCGTTATAAGCAGAGGCTGAATAGACTCGGAGGCTGAGGGGTGACCTCAGAGGTGTATAAAGTAATGAGGGTCATAGACAAGGTGGATAGTCAGCATCTTTTCCCAAAGGTCTAAAACTAGAGGGCACAGGTGAGAGGGGAGAGATACAAAAGTGTCCAGAGGGGCAATTTTTTCAGACAGAAGGTGGCGAGTGTTTGGAACAAGGTGCCAGAGGTGCTAGTAGAGGCGAGTACAATTTTATTTTTAAAAAGCATTTAGATAGTTATATGGGTACGATGAGTATGGATGGATATGGGCCAAATGCAGGCAATTGGGATTAGTTTAGGGGCTTAAAAAAAGTAAGGGCAGCATGAACAAGTTGGGCCTGTTTCCTGTAACCCTGTATGACTCTTATGTGAAACGAATGCAGTGAGTTGAATTTTTTTACCAGATGATCAAATCGCCGTGACTTCCAAAGAGGGACTGCATTTGGTCTTTAAACATAACTTGTATAATGCGTAAGACCACTGGAAGTCTTTAATACTTTACAGCCAATAATCTACATTTTGGAATGTAGTTTCTGTTGTAATATGGTGACCAAAGTGTACCCACAAAATTCCCACAGACGGCAATGTTATTGCTGGATAATTTTTTAATGATGTTGATTGAGGGATAAATGTTGGCCATGATACTGGGGGTGTCATCCTTGCTCATCTGATCAGGCAGGTGGGATCTCTGTTTCATTTCTCATTTTAAAAAACAGTACCCCCTAACAGTGAACTGTTCCGTCAGTACTGCACTGTAGTATCAGCCTTGATATTTTGTCCCCCTGTCTTTCGAAGCCCTGGAGTGGAACCTGAACCTGAAATATGATTGAGGGGAGAGAGTGTGACAGCTGAGCCAGACTCTGACGAGCCTTGATGTTCAAACTGTTGAAGTATTCTGTTTCTCTTGGTACTCTGTTGCTGCAACTGACTCATTATTGCAGATCTCCCCTTTCCCCAATGAAATGTGAGCAAGTTTCCCAGCTCCATCAAATCACTTTAAACCATGGGGGTGGAGTGATGGTAGTATATCCTTCAGAGTTCTTGCATAGGAACAAGAGTAGGCCATGTAGCTGGTTCTGCAATTGAATTAGAACATGGCTGATCTGTATCCCAACTCCTTTTACCCAGGAAGAATTATCAATCTTTACCCTAAAGTTTGTGATCCAAATGTGTGGGGGGCTTGATATAGAACATTACAGCGCAGAACAGGCCTTTCGGCCCACGATGTTGCGCCGACCAGTTACAAAAACAATGACCCACTAACCTAAACCAATCCCTTTTTGTCCATAAACCTATCCACGGATCTCTTAAATGCCCCCAAACTAGGCGCATTTACAACTGCAGCAGGCAGGGCATTCCAATCCCTCACCACCCTCTGGGTAAAGAACCTACCCCTGACATCTGTCCTATAACTACCACCCCTTAATTTAAAGCCATGCCCCCTCGTGCTAGATTTCTCCATCAGAGGAAAAAGGCTATTACTATCCACCCTATCTAAACCTCTAATCATCTTATATGTTTCAATAAGATCCCCTCTTAGCCGCTTTCTTTCCAGCGAAAACAACCCCAAATCCCTCAGCCTCTCCTCATAGGACCTCCCCTCCATACCAGGCAACATCCTGGTAAACCTCCTCTGCACCTTCTTCAAAGCCTCCACATCCTTCCTGTAATGTGGGGACCAGAACTGCACACAGTACTCCAAGTGCGGCCGCACCAGAGTAGTGTACAGTTGCAACATGACGCTGCGACTCCTAAATTCAATCCCCCTACCAATAAATGCCAAGACACCGTATGCCTTCTTAACAACCTTATCTACTTGATTCCCAACTTTCAGGGATCTATGTACACATACACTTAGATCCCTCTGCTCATCCACACTATTCAAAATCCTTCCGTTAGCCCTATACTCGACACATCTGTTATTCCTACCAAAGTGAATTACCTCACTTCTCCGCATTAAACTCCATTCGCCACCTCTCGGCCCAGCTCTGCAACCTGTCTAAGTCTTCCTGCAAACTATGACACCCTTCCTCACAATCTTCCACACCTCCGACTTTGGTGTCATCAGCAAATTTACTAATCCACCCAACTATTTCATCCAGATCATTAATAAAAATTACAAACAGCAGTGGCCCCAAAACAAATCCCTGAGGCACATCACTAGTAACCGAACTCCATGATGAATATTTACCATCAACCACCACCCTCTGCCTCCTATCCGCTAACCAATTCCTGATCCAATTCCCTAGATCACCCCCAATCCCATACATCTGCATTTTCTGCAGAAGCCTACCATGGTGAACCTTATCAAACGCCTTACTAAAATCCATATACACCACGTCCACTGCCTTACCCCCATCCATCTCTTTGGTCACTTTCTCAAAAAACTCAATAAGGTTAGTAAGGCACGACCTACCCGCCACAAAACCATGCTGACTATCTCCAATCAATTCATTACTCTCCAAATAACTATAAATCCTATCCCGAATGATTTTTTTCTAAAACCTTGCCCACAACAGAAGTGAGACTCACCGGTCTATAATTCCCGGGGAAGTCTCTGTTCCCCTTCTTAAACAATGGGACAACATTTGCTAACCTCCAATCTTCCGGTACTCTACCAGTGGCCAACGACGACCTGAAGATCAGAGCCAGAGGCTCTGCAATCACTTCTCTTGCCTCCCAGAGAATCCTGGGGTAAATCCCATCCGGACCAGGGGACTTATCTATTTTCAGACCCTCCAGAATATCTAGCACATCCTCCTTATCAACTGCAACACTGTCAATTCTACTCCCCTGCAACCCAGTGTCCTCCTCAGCTATATCCATGTCCCCCTGCGTGAACACCGAAGAGAAATATTGGTTCAATGCCTCTCCAATCTCCTCCGGTTCCACACATAACTTCCCTCTGCTGTCTATAACTGGCCCTAATCTTGCCCTAACCAACCTTCTGTTCTTGACATACCTATAGAACGCCTTAGGATTCTCCTTAACCCTATCAGCCAAAGTCTTCTCATGTCCTCTTTTAGCCCTTCTTAACTCACTCTTCAACTCCCTCCTAGCCAATCTAAAGTTTTCTAGTGCGCTACCTGAGCCCTCATGTCTCATCCGAACATAAGCCTCCTTTTTCCTCTTAACCAACGAATCAACTTTTTTGGTGCACCATGGTTCCCTAGCCCTACCAATTCCTGCTTGCCTGACAGGGACATACCTATCACGGACTCGCAGTAGCTGCTCCTTGAAAAAACTCCACATTTCAGACGTTCCCAGTCCCTGTAATCTAGTCCAACCTATGCTTCCTAATTCTCTCCTAATAGCCTCATAATTACCCTTGCCCCAGCTAAAACTACTGGCCCGAGGTTCATGCCTATCCCTTTCCATCACTAAGGTGAACGTAACCGAATTGTGGTCACTATCACCAAAATGCACACCAGCTTCCAAGTCTAGCACCTGGTCTGGCTCATTTCCCAGCACCAAATCCAATATAGCCTCACCTCTAGTTGGCCTATCTACATACTGAGTTAAAAAACCTTCCTGCACGCATTGTACAAAAACTGACCCCTCTAACGAGCTAGAGCTATAACAATTCCAATCAATATTAGTAAAGTTAAAATCCCCCATATAGTACAATAAAGTCTCACATTCACACCTTGTAGGCAGTGAAATTGTGAACAGTTACTTTACAGTGGGATGCAATTAGACCAGGTCGTAGAACATAGAACATTCCAGCGCAGTACAGGCCCTTCGGCCCTCGATGTTGTGCCGACCAGTGGAACCAATCTAATGACCCTCTAACCTAAACTGTTCCAATGTTTTCCATATGCCTATCCACTGACCATTTGAACACCCTTAAAGTTGGTGAGTCCACAGCTGCTGCAGGCAGGGCATTCCACACCCTTACTACCCTCTGAGTAAAGAACCTACCTCTGACATCCATCCTATAATTATCACCCCTCAATTTAAAGCTTGTTCCAACCGTCTTAAAATTTGACACGTAGAAAGAACCAAAAAGTCAGAACAATGCTGTTAACAAAATTTACTGGAGAAATTGTTTAATAAAACAAGAACAACATGAATAAGAAAATACTGTGGCCGTTGAGATCTGAGATAGAGAATGCTGAGGAAAAAATGTCTGGCAGCATCTGTAGAAAGAGAGATAATGTTGCAAGTCTGTTTGACTCTTCAACAATATTTAGTTTGTCATACTTGAGAGTGAAAATGGACTGTGATCAGGCATTAAATAGTAGCAGGGAACACACAAATGCAGACAATGCACAGTATGTGTGGGAAATAGGTCATGGATGTATTAAGCTTCATTTAGAACATAGAACATTACAGCGCAGAACAGGCCCTTCGGCCCACGATGTTGCGCCGACCAGTTACAAAAACAATGACCCACTAACCTATACCAATCCCTTTTCGTCCATAAACCTATCTACAGATCTCTTAAACGCCCCCAAACTAGGAGCATTTACAACCGCAGCAGGCAGGGCATTCCAATCCCTCACCACCCGCTGGGTAAAGAACCTACGCCTGACATCCGTCTTGTAGCTACCCCCCCTTAATTTAAAGCCATGCTCCCTCGTGCTAGCTTTCTCCATCCGAGGAAAAAGGCCACCCTATCCACCCTATCTAAACCTCTAATCATCTTATGTTTCAATAAGATCCCCTCTTAGCCGCCTTCTTTCCAACGAAAACAACCCCAAATCCTTCAGTCTCTCATAGGACCTCCCCACCATACCAGGCAACATCCTAGTAAACCTCCTCTGCACCCTCTCCAAAGCCTCCACGTCCTTCCTGTAATGTGGGGACCAGAACTGCACACAGTACTCCAAGTGCGGCCGTACCAGAGTAGTGTACAGTTGCAACATGACGCTGCGACTCTTAAATTCAATCCCCCTACCAATAAACGCCAAGACACCGTATGCCTTCTTAACAACCTTATCTACTTGATTCCCAACTTTCAGGGATCTATGTACACATACACCTAGATCCCTCTGTTCATCCACACTATTCAAAGTCCTCCCGTTAGCCCTATACTCGACACATCTGTTGCTCCTACCGAAGTGAATTACCTCACACTTCTCCGCATTAAATTCCATCTGCCACCTCTCGGCCCAGCTCTGCAACCTATCTAAGTCTCCCTGCAGACTGTGACACCCTTCCTCACAATCTACCACACCTCCTACTTTGGTGTCATCAGCAAATTTACTAATCCACCCAACTATACCCTCATCCAGATCATTAATAAAGATTACAAACAGCAGTGGCCCCAAAACAGATCCCTGAGGCACACCACTCGTAACCCAACTCCATGATGAATATTTACCATCAACCACCACCCTCTGTCTCCTATCCGCTAACCAATTTCTGATCCAATTTCCTAGATTACCCACAATCCCATACATCTGCATTTTCTGCAGAAGCCTACCATGGTGAACCTTATCGAACGCCTTACTAAAATCCATATATACCACATCAACTGCCTTGCCCCCATCCACCTCTTTGGTCACCTTATCAAAAAACTCAATAAGGTTAGTAAGGCACGACCTACCCGCTACAAAACCATGCTGACTATTTCTAATCAATTCATTACACTCCAAATAACTATAAATCCTATCCTTAATAATTTTTTCTAAAACCTTGCCCACAACAGAAGTAAGACTCACCGGTCTATAATTCCCGGCAAAGTCTCTGTTCCCCTTCTTAAACAATGGGACAACATTCGCTATCCTCCGGGACTACACCAGAGACCAATGACGACCTGAAGATCAGAGCCAGAGGCTCTGCAATCACCTCTCTAGCCTCCCAGAGAATCCTAGGGTAGATCCCATCCGGACCAGGGGACTTATCTATTTTCAACCCCTCAAGAATATCCAGCACATCCCCCTTATCAACCGTAATACTGTCTATTTTACACCCCTGCAACCCAGTGTCGTCCTCAGCTATATTCATGTCCCCCTGCGTGAACACCGAAGAGAAATATTGGTTCAATGCTTCTCCAATCTCCTCCGGTTCCACACACAACTTTCCTCTGCTGTCTGTAACTGGCCCTAACCTTGCCCTGACCAACCTTCTATTCTTGACATACCTATAGAACGCCTTAGGATTCTCCTTAATCCTATCAGCCAAAGTCTTCTCATGTCCTCTTTTAGCCCTTCTTAACTCACTCTTCAACTCCCTCCTAGCCAATCTAAAGCTTTCTAATGCACTACCTGAGCCCTCAAGCCTCATCCGAACATAAGCGTCCTTTTTCTTCCTAACCAACGAATCAACTTTTTTAGTACAGCACGGTTCCCTAGCCCTACCAAATCCTCCTTGCCTGACAGGAACATACCTATCGCAGCTGTTCCTTGAAAAAACTCCACATTTCGGACGTTCCCAGTCCCTGTAATCTCCGAGTCCAACCTATGCTTCCTAATTCTCTCCTAATAGCCTCATAATTACCCTTCCCCCCAGCTAAAACTACTGACCCGAGGTTCATGCCTATCCCTTTCCATCACTAAGGTGAACGTAACCGAATTGTGGTCACTATCACCAAAGTGCACACCAACTTCCAAGTCTAGCACCTGGTCTGGCTCATTTCCCAGCACCAGATCCAATATAGCCTCACCTGTAGTTGGCCTATCTACATACTGAGTCAAAAAACCTTCCTGCACGCTTTGTACAAACACTGACCCCTCCAACGAGCTAGAACCATAGCAATTCCAATCAATATTTGCAAAGTTAAAGTTCCCCATAACAATTACCCTATTACTTTCACTCCTCGCCAGGATTGTCTCCGCAATCCTTTCCTCAACCTCTCTAGAACTTTTTGGAGGTCTATAAAAGACTCCCAACAGGGTGTCTCCTCTCCTATTTCTAATCTCCGCCCATACTACCTCAACTGACAAGTCCTCATTAAACTTCCTCTCCGACACTGTGATATAGTCCTTAACTAGCAATGCTACCCCACCCCCCCCTTCTACCTTCTTCTCTACCCCGACTAAAGCATTTGTACCCCGGAACCTGCAACAACCATACCTGACTCTGCTCTATCCACGTCTCTGAAATGGCCACAACATCAAAGTCCCAGGTACTGATCCACGCTGCAAGTTCATCCACTTTATTGCGAATACTCCTCGCATTAAAGTACACAGTTTAGACAGATTTTTCTGTATTTTCTGAAGTTGGCATGTATTTTTTAATGTTTAAAAGTTCAGATAAGTGAATATTTGTGCCCACGATGGGTGTATGAAATTCTTGCGTGGATCAGCAAATTTACAGAAGAGAAAATCTCAAATGATGGGGCTTTACTCTACCTACCTGGATCATCACATTTCTGTGTGGGTATTTGTTTGTTTTTGATACACAATGTCTATGCTGCTACCCTGTTCCCGTGTTGTGTTTCTACATTTGGGCAAAAGCCTTTGCGCTCTCGAGATTTTGCATATTACAAGACCACTGATTGGATGGGTTCACTGTCATGATTGGGATCTAGTATTCACCTAGTATTGTTTAGATTGCAACTGTATATAGAAGTAATTGTGATTGAATGTTGTAGGATGCAGGTCCTAATTGTGATCATGTTCACCTGGTTTGGAAATTAAAACATAAATGGGAATGTTGATTGTTTCTGCAAAACAGGGGAATGAATGATGCAGTTGAAATGCAGCTACTTTTCTGAATTGCTCACCACTGAGCGCATAAACTGAGAAGAAATTATTTTATTTTTTAGTTTGTTAATCACAAGTAAGGCTTACATTACCGCTGCAATGAATTTACTGTAAAATTCCCCTAGTTCCACACTTCAGCACTTGTTTGGGTCAATGCACCTAACCAGCATGTCTTTTGGACTGGGAGAAAACCAGAGCTCCTGGAGGAAACCTACATAGGCTCCACACATACAATAATCCAAGGTGGGAATCGAACCAGGATCCCTGGTGCTGTGAGGCAGCAGTGCTAACCACTGTGCCATCCCGGGGAAGTGTGGAGAACCTCACTCAGATGTTCTCATTTTCTGGGAAAGGCTGTAGTAAAAGAATAAATTGCCAAGTTTAGCTATAATCAAATTGACTTCAGCAAAGTGTAATGTGGGGGTAATTGTTAGCTAATGAACTGAAATTGTCAGTGATGCCCTGTAACAGGATTTTACTCCAATCAAATTTTAAAGCTGATTTTATTGTGGTGGCTCGCACAGTTCAAAAATCTATAATGTTAGATGTGATTCTCTGATAGGACAGCACTTGCTGAACAATCCTGAGTGCTGGGAATTACACAAACAATTTGTCAGTTGGGCTCACAACGTGGCTTGCTCGTAGCTATGTATATTCAAATGCCCTGTTCCGGAATATATCCGGATATTGTACCACCTTGAATGAACAGAAGCTTGGACTCTCTGGTATCTTTGCCATGGCAACATCTCAGTCAATTAGAGCCAACTTGCCAGTAACTTGGTATCTCTTTTCTTGTACAATTGTTGTTCCTCTGAAATTTGGCATTTTTGTCAGTCCTGGAATTGTTTTCCATTTGCCTTGACTTCTGGGTAATTGAATTGAACAGTGACACTGACCTGTGAAGTCCTGAGGCTGTCTTGGATTAAGAACATAAGAAATAGGAGCAGGAGTAGGCCATCTAGCCCTTTGAGCCTGCCCCGCCATTCAATAAGATCATGGCTGATCTGTCGTGTCTCAGTTCCACATTCCCGCCCTCTCCCCATAACCCTTAATCCCCTCGCTTATCAAAAACCCATCAACCCGCGTCTTAAAACTATTTAGCGAGGCAGCCTCCACCACTTCAACGGGCAGAGAATTCCAGAGATTCACCACCCTTTGAATGAAGAAGTTCCTCCTCAACCCCGTTCTAAACCGCTCCCCCCTTTATCTTGAGACTGTGCCCCCTAGTCCTACTGTCCTTTCTGAGCAGGAAGAGTCTCTCCACCTCTATCCTATCCATTCCTTTCATCATCTTATATGTCTCAGTAAGATCTCCCCTCATTCTTCTAAACTCTAACGAGTACAAGCCTAGTTTATTCAGCCTCTCCTCATAGCTCAACCCCCTCAACTCCGGTATCAGCCTAGTAAACCTCCTCTGCACTCCCTCCAAGGCCAAAATATCTTTGCGCAGGTGCGGCGCCCAAAACTGCACACAGTACTCCAGCTGCGGCCTCACCAATGCCCTTTACAGCCACAGCAAGACCTCCCTACTTTTATATTCAATCCCCCTCGCTATGAAGGCCAGCATCCCATTCGCCTTCCTGACCACCTGCTGCACCTGCAAGCTGGGTTTTTGCGACTCATGCACAAGGACCCCGCAGTCCCTCTGCACCGTCGCCTGCTGCAGTTTTTCGCCACGTAAGTAATAGTCCTTCCTACCATTATTCCTACCAAAGTGGACCACCTCGCACTTGCCAACATTAAATTCCATTTGCCATTTCCTGGCCCATTCTCCCAGCCTATCTGGATCCTTCTGCAGACTCTCCACACCCTCCGCCCAATTTGCCGTTCGAGCAATCTTGGTGTCATCAGCAAATTTTGACACCATACACTCGGTTCCCTCCTCCAGATCATCTATATAAATAGTAAATAGCTGAGGCCCTAGCACCGACCACTAGTCACCATCCGCCAATCCGAATAGCTCCCATTAACCCCCACTGTCTGCCTCCTATTTGACAACCAGTCCTCTATCCACGCTAACACCCTACCCCCAACTCCATGCCCCCTTACCTTCTGCAATAACCTCTTGTGAGGTACCTTGTCAAAACGCCTTCTGAAAATCAAGAAAGACCACATCCACCGGCTCTCCTCTATCCACCGCCCTAGACACATCCTCATGGAACTCCAATAAATTTGTCAGACACGACTTCCCCTTAACAAAACCGTGCTGCGTCTGCTCTATCAAGCAATTCCCCTCAAGATGCCTCGCTATTTCCTCCTTGATGACGGATTCTAACATTTTACCTACAACAGACGTTAAACTAACCGGCTTATAGTTCCCTGCCTTTTGCCTGGCACCCTTCTTAAACAACGGTGTAACGTTAGCCGGTTTCCAATCTTCCGGCACTTCCCCGGAATCCAGCGATGTTTGGAAAATAAGGGAGGATTCTCCTCCCTTCTTCCCCATGCGGACAGAATTATGTGCAACTGTGCTGCACCTTTTCATTGATTTGCTATATGTGTGGCTATCAGGAATGACATTCAGCTGGCCTGTTTCAATTTTTGTGCAACAAGAGGGATGGGAAGACATCGAGTTTGATTTTTTTTTTCCATTAATTGTTTCTTTTTCCTTCCCCAGTGAGTGTGCATGTCCAGTTTATATCCCAGCAGAATTGCTGTGGCATTTTTCTTGCCCACTTTGTTGTACTTGCTTTAGACTAAAAGATAATCACAATCCAGTGCTGATCAATTTGATTGCAGGGTTAGAGTTGAAGATGATATGGCCCAGGCTCCAGAATGTTATACTCAACTTTTAGTATTCAACAAAAGTGTGTTTTATTGTATTTCAGCATTTATTACGAGTGTGCTTCAAGTCAGGCAGTGGTAGAGGTATATGCAATACAGCTGTACCATTGTAGCTTGCTCTTCAAGTACTGTTCTGTGTTTAATGCAAAACTTTTTTTCTGTTACAGGACAGGAGGATTGGAACGCGGGGAGGGCAAGCCTGAAGGCACCAGCAAGGCCACTCAAGGGAATGTACAGAGACCATCCCTATGGGAGATACTAATTCTGGCCTCTGACCATGTGCGCTTCCTTATAAATTGCTTCAATCTTCTGTGGTCACCATCTTGTTATCAACTGTGAGACAAGTAATAGTCCATTTGTTTTCTACTTTGGACATTTATTGGGCAGACTGGTTTATGTACATGTTTAGATAACTAAACCCATGGTAGTGCAACTTTGGCATGATATGTTTCAATAAATTAGAGGGCAGCAAGTTCTAGCTAAACCCATATGATTAGATTGCTTTGTTTTGTTTTTATATTGTTGGCGCATCTGTCAATTTACATGTACCTGTAAAGATGGCTTTTATTTGCCATTTGAATTTAATTCTGCTATGTAGGTATTTTTAGACTTGTTTACCATGACTTATTTCTGTTAATTACGTACAATGTTTAAATGATCTTCAAAGTTGCAGAATCCCATTGGATTACATGAGCTGCATTTTAAATCAGTCAAATTGAATTTTCACATTCCATTCACCCTCTGCTTCCTTACCAATTTGATTTTTATTTGAGATGTCTTGCTAATCATTTTGCTACTATCCACATGTCTTTAGTTTTGGGGCACAGTATGAATTTAGTGTTTTTAACTCAATTGGGCAATGCTTCATTGTCACTTCCAAAGAAGGGAAGTAAATATTTAGAATTTTACAAAAGGATATTGTGTACTTTGATTTCATTTTTTTTGAAAGGCCCCTTTGTGGTTGGCATCTTTTTATTTAAGAAGAGTCCCTACAAGCAAAGATGTTAGTACTGATGGTGAAAGCTAATTTGTCACCATAGCAAATGACTTAAAATCTTGCTCAGAATTTGCAAAGAAGGCAAGCCATAATCCTTGTTCAGTGATGCATGTTTGTTCAGTACAAAGACCAGCTGATGATGTTTTCTCAATGGGCTGGTGAATAATGGAAAATGTGCTCTCTGGTTTTGGGCTTCAGAAGGATGTGGAGTATTCTCGACAGGCAAGTTCACTTGCAAAGATCACCGAGTACTCATTTCCTGCTCAACTGGCTGCCACATGTTTCCTTACACTTGCTTTCATCAAATTCAGCTTGTTGATTTAGAAACTTCAGTCATGTTTTCAGTTATATCATGGGGCCTTTTTCTTACAGAAGCTGCAGCATCAGTGACTGTGTTTAGGCTGATGTGTAGGGATGGATTTATTTTCTCTCCTGTTGGTTTCACTTAGGCCCCAGAGCAGTATACCTTTCTCACAGAATGTACTGAACCCATTCAATTTGAACAGTGAAATATGAATAAGGCTCTCCTCACCATTGCATTTGCTCAGTGGGTGGATGGTTTGTGATAACAACCACAGAAGTCAATGCATTTACCTCAGGATTCTTGTGATGTGACAGTGCTGAGACTATAGCAGCTTTGGCTCATTCCCTCCCCTTCTATAACTGCGGACGGTGTTTGATAGCTTTGCAAAGATTAATTAATGTGGAAGGATGTCTTCAGTAGTGTTTCAGCTGCCATTTGTATTAAGAGCTTTGAGGTTCACATATGTAGATAGATGGGATCCTGATGTTCAAATGTTGTTGATAAACTCTTGCTTTTAGGATTTGGACTTTGAACAGAATAATGTAGCCTGCCAGGGTCAGAAATAATTGTTAAAGTCAAGTTCATTTCTTTATTTCATTCTCCCCTCATATTGTCACGATTTTCTGTTAGCCTTTTTGTTTCTGGCAATTCTGGAGAGGGTCTGTCTGCTGATGTAAAAAGGGACACTGCAGCTAAAATGAGCTCATGTATGTAATTGGAAATTTATAACCACAATTGTCTGTTGTCCTTGAAATCTGTGCCTGGACATAAATATGCATTGCACTCCTTGTGTGAGCTGGCCTAAATAGGTAGCTAAACATTTGTCAAACACGTTTGCAGCAGTTTGTCAATAAAGTTCAATTCTTTTGTATAGAACTAAACGGAATTCCCTTTTTTCCTTAGAAATTTAAAACTTTTTCTGCGGTACAATAAACATTCTCACTATATAAACTTTAAAGACCTCTGTTCTAATGATTTCATTTTGCCAAAAAAAACTAGTTTGGTTAAAGTCCTTGGGATGAGTTGAAAGTTAAAAGCAAATCTGTTAAACCTGTTGCATGGATTTTCGTAAATCTTGGTTAATATGTACAGAAATGGTGAGATAAACAAACACAGATGGTTCATCTTGCTAAAATAAATATAACGGACTTGTTTATACCAGCACGTTATCTGTGAACAAAACGTAAAGAAGATAGAGGTAAGAGCACTGCTTCACCATAAAACTGTTAAAAGGCAAAACATTCCTTGTAGATTCTATATTGTGACTAACAACGTTAAATCATGCGTCTCGATACTCCATCACACAGGGCCCAACCAGCGGAGTCCTGAGCACTGCAATGTAACAGTTAACAACAAAACCCAAAACAAAAACACATGAGGTTAACAAATACAAAACGTTAATGTCTTTATATACTGAATTTTAAAATGTATTTGCAATTTTCAGTGTTAATGTGACTAAGTCTCGGCAATCCCAGTCAGTTTACAGGGCTCAATGTCTTTATGATGAAATGAAAGATGATGGCTGATTTTTTTAAAGGAATATATCGCAGGACGGATGACTAAACCTTAACCACCTCGCAAAATGCACCAGGTAACAGTAATGCTAAATCTGTAATTTTAAGGCACTGATGTGTATATACAGCCTTTCTTGGTAACTATTATAGTTATAAATGGTTAAAAATGTAAACTTCCAAACATTAAAATAGGAAAACAGGAAAATAAATTTCTAATTAGTGTTAACTAGTGATAAACTTGTTCTGTTTTAACCCTGTCTTGATTAAAGAGTCTAAATTTGCCCATCATAATATGAATGTAATGCAACTCTTGCTAAACGCTGAATGCTTTAAATTTAAACTTGAAACAAAGCACACAAAAAATAGATCAGTCCAGGTAAAGCTTTAAAAGAAAATTGGTTTTGTCCTCTAGCACTAATAAAATGTATTTTAGATTTTGCCTATTTTAAGACTAATTTATTTTTACTGTATCTATTTTTCAAACTTTAATTCTGAAGTTTGTTTCAATTTACATAAAAGCTTGAGTTGCATGCTGCCCTTGGGTGTAATATAAATCTAATTTGCATGAATTACTCAAACTGTTTTTACCACATTATGCACTTTCAAGTTGAGCTCTTACCAGTTTTTTCCCTTTGCAGGCATAGGGTAGTAACCCCTGCTGAATTCTGCACCCTTGGAGAGCTGGAAGGTGTGGCTGGGTATGTATGTACATCTGCATGCTGCTATTCTATAAATGTCTCGAGGTTTCCAATATGACTGTTGCATAGGTCTTGTTGAACAAAGAAGGCCACTTGATTTGATCAAAACCAGTCCCTAAGAAAAGGGCACTTCTCCTTGAAGAGGTGTCTGTTTTTGGGCGAGGGAATGAAATAAGGGTTAGGTGTTCACAACTGTATTGGATGAAAATGATGTAATGCCGCCAAGATTTAATGAGGTGGAATCTGATGTCTTTGCAGATGGCAACCAATAAACATTTGCTGTTTATTTCACTTTAGGTCAAGGAGTTAATTAACAACAGATCAGAGTGTGTTTCGTGTTGACACTCTCTTGCACATGACCTCTCTAATGTTAAGATTTCGGATTGGAAAACACAACCCTGCTACAAATTGTGGTTTACGGATATAACATGCAAACTGCCACTACCTCGGACCTCTTTTCAAATCGCTGTCCAGCCCGAGTAGTCTTACATACAGACTGTTTTACACTTCTCTCTCTTTTATTCCTGTTTTATATCTCCTTCATTTCTGCAATCAAAGCTTATTTACTAGATACCTTTTCCGTAGCACGAAGACAACTAACTGAAGTTCACAAACTACTGAAATGAGAAATGTTTGCTCTGGAACTTGAAGCATTGCAGTTAGAAATGCAAGTGAGAAAGAAACAGAACTGCTTGTTGTAAATAGCAACAGAATGAGCACAGAATGGGGTAAGTTTTTCACTCAGAGGGTGGTGAGTGAATGGAATCGGCTGCCGTCATCGGTGGTGGAGGCGAACTCGCTGGGGTCTTTTAAAAGACTTCTGGATGAGTATATGGGGTTTAATGGGATTGGGGGTTATAGATAGGTCTATAGATTGGTGGGGTTGATGTGATCGGCGCAACTCGAGGGCCGAAGGGCCTGTTTGTGCTGTAATGTTCTATGTTCTATATTAATCTACTGATATTTTCACCCCGAGAAGATTTGAATTCCCAATCATTTGAAACCAGCAGCTTGTATGATACCGTTAAGTGGAGATTTGTTATGTACAAAAGGAATCATCTGAATTAGATTCTGTGTAGTGATCTAATAGTTACACTATGGAATTCGCAACAGTAAAGTTCATATTGTAACTTTGTAAATCATGGAATGAAATTCAATAAATATCAATTTATGGATGGGCGCTAGAAAATCTTCATGGGACCTTCCTGACTATTGTAAACCCGACTGATTCATTGCCACGTCTAAGTGTGATTCCAGTTTTGCACTATGCGATTTACATCTGAGTGTTTGAGCTGAACACTGTTTTGTTAGTATTTTCACACTTGATGTGTAAAGTCCAGTGTGACACGGTGGTTAACACTGCTGCCTCACAACACCAGGGACCCAGGTTCAATGTCAGCCTTGGGTAACAGAGTAGGACTAGAGGGCACAGCCTCAAGATTAAGGGGGGGGGGGCCAGTTTAGAACGGAGTTGAGGAGGAACTTCTTCACTCAAAGGGTGGTGAATCTCTGGAATTCTCTGCCCGTTGAAGTGGTGGAGGCTGCCTCGCTAAATATATTTAAGACGCGGGTTGATAGGTTTTTGATAGGCAAGGGGATTAAGGGTTATAGGGAGAGGGCGGGAAAGTGGAACTGAGACACGACAAATCAGCCATGATCTTATTGAATGGCAGGGCAGGCTCGAAGGGCTAGATGGCCTACTCCTGCTCCTATTTCTTGTGTTCTTCTTATGAATTTGCATATTCTCCCCCTATTTGAGCTCCAGTTTCCTTCCGCAATCCAAAGATTATGTAGGTTAGGTGGATTGGCCACGCTAAGCGTACATGGTTATGGGGATAGGAGAGGTGGTTAGCGACTCATTCAGAGCATCAGTGCAGACTCAATAGGCTGAATGGCCTCCTGCACTGTAGGGAATCCATGGTTCTGGTGCCAGTAAGGAATAATAAATATTTCTAAATCTAAATTAGATAATTCTGTTTGGTACAGCAAGATCTGTAAAGTACTGCAAGGTATACTGAATCACACTGAGGAAATTTTCTGGAGATTGCAGTTAGACATAAAAGTCATACAGTGCAGAAAGGGCCCTTTGCCCATTGGGTCTGCTCTGACAATAACTACAATGAAAATTGCACTAATCCCATTTTCCTGCACTTGTTCCATATCCTTGAATGTTAGAATGTTTCAAGTGCTCACCCAAATTTTTTTAAATTGTAAGGTTTCTGGCCTCTACTACCTATCCAAGGCAATGCATTCCAGATTCCCACCACCCTCTGAGTCGGGAAGGGAATCTTAAATCCTCTCCGAATCTCATGCCCCTTACCCTGAAACTATGCTCATCCTGATTGACCCCTCAACCGAGGGAGCAGCTGCTGCCTATTCATCCTGTCTGTACCCCTTCACAACCTTATATACCTCGACCATGTCCTCCCCCTTCACCTTCTGTGCTCTAGACAGAACAATCCAAATCTATCTGGTCTCTGTATGTGGGAACTCTGGTATTCTGAAAAGCAGAGCACTGCTTAGAGGATGGGAGATATAACAATTGGTCTTCAATCTGGTGAATTGTATTATTTTGCATTGTATTCCACCTACTGATACACCCGTTTCATCCAGGGCGGTGAGAGAAGAATTGTCTTTATCATGTTCCAGTTAAGTTAAAGATTCTGTAGAGAAATTACATTGTGCTGGAAAGATTGCAGACTGCTCCTGGGAATGAAATGTTGCTACATTTGGTGAGAATCTGTCCTTTACTGCAAGTGGGAGATAAGGAGATTCCTGTTGACTCAGCCCTTTGTGAAAGCCAGTATGAAAAGCAGAATAGCTGAAAAAGCTGTTGCATTGGGGTCATGTCGGGCTATTTGTGAAGCGTATTACGTTTTGATATATTGTCTCCAGTGTGTAATAAAATTCAGAGAATAAAGAAAATTACAGCACAGGAATAGGCCCTTCAGCCCTCCAAGCCTGCTCAACTTGCCCTTCTGGGGACCATATCCCTCTATTCCCATCCTATTCATGTACTTGTCAAGACGCCCTTTAAAAGTCACTACCATATCCATTTCCACTACCTTTCCCGGCAATGGGTTCCAGGTACCCACTACTGTGTAAAAAAAAAAAATCTGCCTCGTACATCTCCTTTAAACCTTGCCCCTCGCACCTTAAACCTGTGCTCCGTAGTAATTGACTCATCCACCCTGGGAAAAAGCTTCTGACTCTCCACTCTCATGATTCCTTTCGTAATCTTGTAGACTTCTATCAGGTCTCCCCTCAACCTATGTCATTCCAGGAGAACAAATCAAGTTTCTGCAATCTTTCCTCATAGCTGATGCCCTCTATACCAGGCAACATCCTAGTAAATCCTTTCTGTGCCCTCTCCAAAGCCGCCACATCCTTCTGGTAGTGTGGTGACCAGAATTGAACACTATATATTTTTTCACTCAGAGGGTGGTGAGTGAATGGAATCGGCTGCCGTCATCGGTGGTGGAGGCGAACTCGCTGGGGTCTTTTAAAAGACTTCTGGATGAGTATATGGGGTTTAATGGGATTGGGGGTTATAGATAGGTCTATAGATTGGTGGGGTTGATGTGATCGGCGCAACTCGAGGGCCGAAGGGCCTGTTTGTGCTGTAATGTTCTATGTTCTATATGTTCTATGTTCTATATATTCTAAGTATCGCCTAACTCAGGTTCTGTAAAGCTGTAATATGACTTGCCAGTTTTCAAACTCAATGCCCTGGTCAATGAAGGCAAGCATGCCGTATGCCTTCTTGACCACCTTTTGCACCTGCATTGCCATTTTCAGTGACCTATGTACTTGTATACCAGATCTCTTTGCCTATCAGTACTCTTAAGGGTTCTGCCATTTACTGTACATTCCTATTACCTCACATTTGTCCAGATTAAACTCCCATCTGCTATCTCTCCGCCCAAGCCTCCAACCGATCTGTATCCTTTAGAACATAGAACATTACAGCGCAGAACAGGCCCTTCGGCCCACGATGTTGCGCTGACCAGTTACAAAACAATGACCCACTAGCCTAAACCAATCCCTTTTCGTCCATAAACCTATCCACAGATCTCTTAAACGCCCCCAAACTAGGTGCATTTACAACTGCAGCTGGCAGGGCATTCCAGTCCCTCTCCACCCTCTGGGTAAAGAACCTACCCCTGACATCAGTCCTATAACTACTCCCCCTTAATTTAAAGTCGTGCCCCCTCGTGCTAGCTTTCTCCATCCTAGGAAAAAGGCTATCACTATCTACCCTGTCTAAACCTCTAATCATCTTATATGTTTCAATGAGGTCCTCTCTTAGCCGCCTTCTTTCCAGCGAAAACAACCCCAAATCTCTCAGTCTCTCCTCATAGGACCTGCCCTCCATACCAGGCAACATCCTGGTAAACCTCCTCTGCACCCTCTCCAAAGCCTCCACATCCTTCCTGTAATGTGGGGACCAGAACTGCACACAAAACTCCAAGTGCGGCCGCACCAGAGTTGTGTACAGTTGCATCATGACGCTGCGACTCCTAAATTCAATCCCCCTACCAATAAACGCCAAGACACCGTATGCCTTCTTAACAACCTTATCTACTTGATTCCCAACTTTCAGGGATCTATGTACACATACACCTAGATCCCTCTGCTCCTCCACACTATTCAAAGTCCTTCCGTTAGCCCTATACTCAACACATCTGTTATTCCTACCGAAATGAATTACCTCACACTTCTCAACATTAAACTCCATCTGCCACCTCGCAGCCCAGCTCTGCAACCTTTCTAAGTCACCCTGCAAACTATGACACCTTTGATGGTCGTTATCGCTATCCGCAAATCCACCAACCTTTGTGTCGTCTGCAAACTTACTAATCAAACAGGTTAGATTTTCCTCCAAATCATTTATATATTTTATGAACATCAAAGATTCCAGCACTGATCTCTGAGGAACACCACTAGTCACAGCTCTCCATTCAGAGCGCACACTTCCACTGCCAGTTTTGTAACCACGTTGCCAGCTCACCTCTGATCCCATGCACCTTCACCTTCTGCACCAGTCTGCCAGTTCAACATCACACCACAAAATTTATTGAATTGCTGTTTCCAATAAAATAGACAAAACACTTTTTTCACCATACTACCGTTTTTGATGTCTGGCTATAATGGATATACTTACGCAAAACTGATCAGGAATTTAAGATCTAGGGTCAGGTGGTTCTTCCCAGTCAGATTGGGATTGTGTGTAATTCAAAAGCAATGGAAAAACCAAAGTCTCTCACTTCGTAACACTGTATGCAGAGTATTTGACTAGATTAAAGTTTATTAGTGTCACAAGTAGGCTTACATTAACACTGCAATGAAGTGAAAATCCCCCTAGTCGCACCCTCCAGCATTGTGTGTGTACACTGGGAGAATTTAAAGTTTGTTTATTTATTTATTCGTGTCACAGGTAGGCTAACATTAACACTGCAATGAAGTTACTGTGACAATCTTTAAACTCTGGCCAATGCACCTAACCAGTACATCTTTTAGACTGTGGGAGGAAACCGGAGTACCCGGAGAAAACCCACATAGACATGGGAAGAACATGCAGACTCTGCACAGACAGTGACCCAAGCCGGAAATTGAACCTGGATCCTTGACGCTGTGAGGCAGCAGTGGTGATGCCGTTTTCTGAAACTAAAGGAAAAAATGCTTTCGGGTTGGTACAAAGCATCTTTTATGGTCTCTTATTTGGTAACAGATGGAATTCAAATATATTTATGTAATTGTTATGAATTTGAATATTATTACAAATCTCAGGCAGCATGGTTGGTGCAGGCTTGGAGGGCCGAAGGGCTCATTCCTGTGCTGTAATTTTCTTTGTTCTTCCTTCCCATGTGGAAAAGTTATTTCTGCACCCCCTCCCCCGCAATTTGTTGCTTCTGGGTGTATGTCAGTGAACCCCTCCTGATTTAATCCTTCTGATAGTAAATTGACCATTTCTGTAGTTCCTCTTTGTGATGTGGATCCCTACTTCATAGAATAATTTAGTCCTTCAATCAGGCTCCAACACCATACATCTCATGGCACCTTTCTATGCAAACACAGATGCAGCATTTTGCCTTTTACCTCTCTCAGCATGCAAGCCCCCAATCTTTCAAGGTGAAGCAGCAATTTACGTGACCTTTCAATTTGCATTTGCTGCTCACAATATACTGTCCTCTGCATTGGGTGACCAAAGGCAGATTGGGTCTTTTTGCACACCACAGTTCTGCCTGTGAGATTGATCCAAGCTTCCTGATCATCTTGAATGACGGAGCAACCTGGAGGGGCTGAATGGCCTCCTGTTCCTGTATTTCATGGAAGATTGGATAAGTTGAGGTTATTTTCCTTGGAACAAAGAAACAAAGGTGACTTGTACAAAATTATGAGGGGAAGAGAAAGTGCACAGGATAAAATAGTTTCACTTGCCAGAGAATTCTAGATCTGGGAGACATAGTTTCAAGCTAAGTGGCAGAAGGCGCATAACTTTTTTTTACTCAAAGGGTGTCTGGAATCTGTTGTCTGAGTTAGTGGTGGAGGCAGAGACCCTAAGCTCTTTTTAAGAAGTATCTGGACCTGCACGTCAGCCCTGTAGCTGACAGCACTTATGGGCCGGATGCAGGAAAGTGGGAATGGAAAAGCACCTGTATGTCCTCAGGCTGGCATGGACAAGATGGGCCAAATGGCCTCCTGTGCTGTAACTTTTCTATTGTTCTGGTGGCCTGTCATTTTAATTTAAATTCCCCATTTGCCCTCGTGCTGACATCTCCAACCTTGCTTGCAACAGATTCACTGTTGCAGTGAATCTCACTGAGAACTTAGGAGCAGTCCAGCACTTTCGATGAGACTTTCTGATTCAACATTGAGTTCAACAATTTCAGACTGTAAACTCTGCCCCCTGATTTTGTTTCATTTATTTGTTTTTTTTTTATTTTTGCTTCTCGGGCAGTTGTGCAACTGTTTAAGCATATCTTTTTCTTTTCCTGCCCTGTGCACTTTGTCAATCATCCTGTCTTCCATCCTATCGCAGTCCCTCCATTTGACATTACCCACCCACGCTATGCTCAAAATCTGTCACATCTGTAACTTCCCTAGTACTGATGAAAAGTCATGAACCTAAAATGTTAACTCCATGGAGTATCCTGCCTGGCCTGCTGAATATTCTTTCATGGGATGGAGTTGTTGGTGGCAAGGCCCTCATTTACTGCCCTTTGAGGGCAGTTAAGAGTTAACCAGATAGTTGTAGGTCTGGGATCATGAGTAGATCAGGTAAGCATGACAGATTTTCTTCTCTAAAGGAGAGTACATTAGTAAACTGGGTTTCTGTGACAACTGACTATGGTTTCATGACCATTGATACTGAAACTAGCTTGCAATCTGGATAGTTTTGATTAATTGAATTTAAAATCTACCAGCTGGCACAGTAGGATTTGAATCATCTTCCCAGAACATTAGCCTAGATCACTTGTTCAGTGGTCTAGTGGGTAGCACAGTGATTAGCACTAATACCTCACAGTACTAGGGACCCAGGCTCCATTCCAGCCTCAGGCCACTGTCTGTGTGGAGTTTGCAACTTATCTCTGTCTGCATTGGTTTCCTCCCACGCTCCAATGATGGTGAAGGTTAGGTAAATTGGCTGTGATAAATTGATCCTTAATGCCAGGGGTATTAGGGTAATGTGGGGTAACAGGGATAAGGCCTAGGTGGGGTTGTGTTTGAACATAGAACATTACAGCGCAGAACAGGCCCTTCGGCCCACGATGTTGCGCCGACCAGTTACAAAACAATGACCCACCAGCCTAAACCAATCCCTTTTCATCCATAAACCTATCCACAGATCTTTTAAACGCCCCCAAACTAGGTGCATTTACAACTGCAGCTGGCAGGGCATTCCAGTCCCTCACCACCCTCTGGGTAAAGAACCTACCCCTGACATCTGTCTTATAACTACCCCCCCTTAATTTAAAATCGTGCCCCCTCGTGCTAGCTTTCTCCATCCTAGGAAAAAGGCTATCACTATCTACCCTGTCTAAACCTCTAATCATCTTATATGTTTCAATGAGATCCCCTCTTAGCCGCCTTCTTTCCAGCGAAAACAACCCCAAATCTCTCAATCTCTCCTCATAGGATCTCCCCTCCATACCAGGCAACATCCTGGTAAACCTCCTCTGCACCCTCTCCAAAGCCTCTACATCCTTCCTGTAATGTGGGGACCAGAACTGCACACAAAACTCCAAGTGCGGCCGCACCAGAGATGTGTACAGTTGCATCATGACGCTGCGACTCCTAAATTCAATCCCCCTACCAATAAACGCCAAAACTCCGTATGCCTTCTTAACAACCTTATCTACTTGATTCCCAACTTTCAGGGATCTATGTACACATACACCTAGATCCCTCTGCTCCTCCACACTATTCAAAGTCCTCCCGTTAGCACTATACTCAACACATCTGTTATTCCTACCGAAATGAATTACCTCACACTTCTCCACATTAAACTCCATCCGCCACCTCTCAGCCCAGCTCTGCAACCTTTCTAAGTCATCCTGCAAACTATGACACCCTTCCTCACAATCTACCACACCTCCGACTTTGGTGTCATCAGCAAACTTACTAATCCACCCAACTATATCCTCATCCAGATCATTAATAAAAATTACAAACAGTAATTGGTGCAGACTCAATGGCCAAATGGCCTCCTTTTGCACTGTAGGGATTCTATGACGATCAGGAACAGATGAATTTGCCTACTTGGTATAACAACCAGGTTTCCGGCTCCTGAATGTTTGAGGGGGGCAATGACTTCATGTTATAGCTCAATTATTAATCCAGAGACACATCTTATGTTCAAATCCTGCCACAGCAGATGGATGAATTTGAATTCAATATAAAATATCTGGAATTAAGAATGTATTGACCACCATGAAACAGGGATGGCACCATGGCCAGCACAGCTGCCTCAGAGCGGCGGGGAGCCAAGTTTAATTCCAGCATCGGATGACTGTGTGGAGTCTGCATGTTCTCCCCGTCTATATGGGTTTCCTCCCTCTGTCCAAAGACATGCAGGTTTGATGGATTGGCCGTGCTAAATGTGATGTGGTGGCCATTACGGAAACTTGGATGTCTTGGGGACAGGACTGGATACTCCAGATGTTTCAGAAAGGACGGTGGGGTGGAGAGTGGCACTATTGATCAGGGATAGTGTCATAGAACATTACAGCGCAGATCAGGCCCTTCAGCCCACGATGTTGCGCCAACCAGTTAAAAAACAATGACCCACTAACCTAAACCAATCCCTTTTCGTCCATAAACCTATCCACAGATCTCTTAAACGCCCCCAAACTAGGCGCATTTACAACCTCAGCAGGCAGGGCATTCCAATCCCTCACCACCCTCTGGGTAAAGAACCTACCCCTGACATCCGTCCATGGCTGTAGAGAAGGTGGACGCTGTGGAGGGATTGTCTACGGAGTCTCTGTGGGTGGAAGTTTGGAATAGGAAGGGGTCGATAATTTTACTGGATGTTTTCTATAGGCCACCCAATAGTAACAGGGATGTTGAGGAGCAGATAGGGAAACAGATCCTGGAGAGATGTTGTATTAACAGGGTTATTATGATGGGAGACTTTAATTTCCGAAATATAGAACATAGAACATTACAGCGCAGAAGAGGCCCTTCGGCCTACAGTGTTGCGCCGACCAGTTAAAAAACAATGACCCACTAACCTAAACCAATCCCTTTTCGTCCATAAACCTATCCATAGATCTCTTAAACGCCCCCAAACTAGGCGCATTTACAACCTCAGCAGGCAGGGCATTCCAATCCCTCACCACCCTCTGGGTAAAGAACCTACCCCTGACATCCGTCCTATAACTACCCCCCCTTAATTTAAAGCCATGCCCCCTCATGCTAGCTTTCTCCATCCGAGGAAAAAGGCTATCACTGTCCACCCTATCTAAACCTCTAATCATCTTATATGTTTCAATAAGATCCCCTCTTAGCCGCCTTCTTTCCAGCGAAAACAACCCCAAATCTCTCAGTCTCTCCTCATAGGACCTGCCCTCCATACCAGGCAACATCCTGGTAAACCTCCTCTGCACCCTCTCCAAAGCCTCCATATTCTTCCTGTAATGTGGGGACCAGAACTGCACACAGTACTCCAAGTGCGGCCGCACCAGAGTTGTGTACAGTTGCAACATGACGCTGCGACTCCTAAATTCAATCCCCCTACCAATAAACGCCAAGACACCGTATGCCTTCTTAACAACCTGATCTACTTGATTCCCAACTTTCAGGGATCTATGTACATATACACCTAGATCCCTCTGTTCATCCACACTATTCAAAGTCCTCCCGTTAGCCCTATACTCAACACATCTGTTATTCCTACCAAAGTGAATTACCTCACACTTCTCCGCATTAAACTCCATCCGCCACCTCTCGCCCAGCGCTGCAACCTGTCCAAGTCTTCCTGCAAACTATGACACCCTTCCTCACAATCTACCATACCTCCGACTTTGGTGTCATCAGTAAATTTACTAATCCACCCAACTATATCATCATCCAGATCATTACTAAAAATTACAAACAGCAGTGGCCCCAAAACAGATCCCTGAGGCACACCACTTGTAACCGAACTCCATGATGAATATTTACCATCAACCACCCTCTGTCTCCTATCTGCTAGCCAATTCCTGATCCAATTTCCTAGATTACCCTCAATCCCATACGTCTGCATTTTCTGCAGAAGCCTACCATGGTGAACCTTATCAAACGCCTTACTAAAATCCATATATACCACGTCAACTGCCTTACCCCGATCCACCTCTTTGGTCACTTTCTCAAATAACTCAATAAGGTTAGTAAGGCATGACCTACCCGCTACAAAACCATGCTGACTATCTCCAATCAATTCATTACTCTCTAAGTAACTATAAATCCTATCCCTAATAATTTTTTCTAAAACCTTGCCCACAACAGAAGGAAGACTCACCAGTCTATAATTCCCGGGGAAGTCTCTGTTCCCCTTCTTAAACAATGGGACAACATTCGCTAACCTCCAATCTTCCGGTACTCTACCAGTGGCCAACGGCGACCTGAAGATCAGAGCCAGAGGCTCTGCAATCACTTCTCTTGCCTCCCAGAGAATCCTGGGGTAAATCCCATCCGGACCAGGGGACTTATCTATTTTCAAACCCTCAAGAATATCCAGCACATCCTCCTTATCAACTGTAATACTGTCTATTCTACTCCCCTGCAACCCAGTGTCCTCTTCAGCTATATTCTTGTCCCCCGGTGTGAACACCAAAGAGAAATATTGATTGGAATATCCCTAGGGTAAGGTGTTTGGATGAGGAGGAGTTTGTTAGGTGTGTTCAGGAGGGTTCCCTGACATAGTATGTGGATAAACCTACAAGAGGAGAGGTTATACTCGATCTGGTACTGGCTAATGAACCTGGACTGGTGTCGGTCTCTTAGTGGGAGAACATCTTGGGGAATAGTGTTCATAACTCTAATCTCCTTTACGCTAGCATTGGAAAGAGATAAGTTAGGAAAGTGTTTATCTGGAGTAAGGGGAAATATGAAGCCATCAAGAAGGAAATTAGACAAGTAAATTGGAAGGAGGTGTTCTCAGGAAAAAATACCAAAGTAAGGTGGCAGATTGTCAAGGAATGTTTGTCTGGAGTTCTGCACGACAACGTTCCGATGAGACGGAGGTTTTTGTAGGTGACGGGAACCGTGGTGCACCAAAGTTGTAATGAACCAAGTCAAAAAGAAAAGTAAAGCGTACAAAAGGTTCAGAGAGCTAGGAGATGTTAGGGATCTGGAGGAGTATACGGCTTATAGGAAGGAAATTAGGAGAACGAGAAGGGGTCATGAGAAGACCTTGGCAGGTATGATTAAGGAGAACCCCAAGGCATTCTACAAATATGTGAAGATGAGATGTGAAGGAATAGGATCTATAAAATGTGAAGGTGGGAAAGTTTGTACAGAACCAGTAGAAATAGCAGAGGTGCTTTAATGAATACTTTACCTTGGTATTCACGGATGAAAAAGATCTGGGTGGTTGCAGTGCAGGATTGCAGTGGACTGAAAAGATTGAGTATGTGGACATTAAGATTGATTATGTGTTAGAAGTTTTGAATAGCATCAAGATAGATAAATCGCTGGGACCGGATGGGATGTACCCAAGGTTACTGAGGAAGGTGAGGGAAGAGATTGCAGAACCTCTGGCGATGATCTTTGCGTTGTCGATGGAGACAGGAGAGGTTCTGAAGGATTGCGAATGTGGTTCCTATATTCAAAAATAGGGATAGTCCAGGAAATTACCAACCGATGAGTCTAACCTCAGTGGTTGGTAAGTTGATGGAGAAGATTTTGAGGGACAGGATCTATGAACATTTAGAGAAGCTTAGTATGATCAAAAGTAGTCAGCATGGTTTTGTCGAAGGCAGATCATGCCTTACGAGCCTGGTTGAGTTCTTTGATAATGTGACTAAATACATTGACGAAGGAAGAGTGGTAGATGTGATTTATATGGACTTCAGCAAGGCGTTCGATAAGGTCCCCCATGCAAGACTTCTTGAGAAAGTGAGAGGGCATGGGATCAGGGGACTGTTGCCTTGTGGATCCAGAACTGGCTTGCCCGCAGAAGGCAGAGAGTGGTTGTAAATGGGTCTTTTTCTGCATGGAGTTTGGTCACCAGTGGAGTGCCCCAGGGATCTGTTCTGGGACCCTTGTTGTTTGTCATTTTCATAAATGACCTGGATGAGGAAGTGGAGGGATGGGTTGGTAAGTTTGCTGACAACACAAAGGTTGGTGGTGTTGTAGATAGTTTGGAAGGATGTCAGAGGTTGCAGTGTGACATAGATAGGATGGAAGGCTAGGTGGAGAAGTGGCAGATAGTCTTCAACCCAGATAAATGTGTAGTGGTCCATTTTGGCAGGTCAAATGGGATGAAGGAGTGTAATATCAAGGGTAAGACTCTTAGCAATGTAGAGGATCAGAAGGACCTTAAAGTCCGATACACAGGACTCTTAAATCGGCCTCACAGGTAGAGGATGTGGTTAAGAAGGCATATGGTGTACTAGCCTTCAATCGAGGGATTGAGTTTAGGAGTCGGGAGATGAGCGTTATAAGACCCTAATCAGATCTCTCTTGGAATACTGTGCTCAATTCTGGTCGCCTCATTAAAGGAAGGATGTGGAAGCTATTGAAAGGGTACAGAGGAGATTTACAAGGATGTTGCCTGCATTGGGTGGCATTCCTTATGAGGATAAGTTAAGAGAGTTCAGTCTTTTCTCCTTAGGCGAAAGATGAGAGGTGACCTGATAGAAGTGTATAAGATGTATTGATCGGGTGGATTCTCAGAGGCTTTTTCCAAGAGCTGATGGTTGCCACAAGAGGACACAGGTTTAAGGTGCTGGGAAGTAGGTACAGAGGAGATGTCAGGGGTAAGTTTTTCACTGAGGGTGTTGGGTGAGTGGAATCAGCTGCCGTCAGTTGTGGTGGAGGCAAACTCGACAGGGTCTTTCAAGAGACTTCTGGATGAGTACATAGAACTTAGTAGGATTGAGGGTTATAGGTAAGCCTAGTCGGCGCAACGTGTAGACCGAAGGGCCTGTTTGTGCTGTAGTTTTTCTGTGTTCTAAATCTCCCTTAGCGTCAGAAATTAGTAGGGTAAATAGGGTTACAGGAATAGGGCCGGGGTGGATTTGTTGTCACTGCAGTCTTGATGGCCAAATGGCCTCCTTCAGCACTTAGGGATTCTATGATTTTGAGGCTTTACCAATTAGTAGTCATCTTCTGGACTGGATTTGTCTTTTTTTATGGACAGGACGTAGCTGGACAATTTTACACATTTGGGTAGATGCCATTGTTGTCACTGTATTGGAGCTGTACCAGAATTTTACACAAGTAAAAATGAAACTGTTTTAGTGCATGCTCTAGAATTTTCCTGGGCTTAGTATTCTATTCTCTATCTGCACACCCTGTAATCTGTATTGTAAAGAAGTGAATGCTGAATGTTACCCTGGATCAGTCATGGAAGATGAATCTGGCCATTCATACATCTTTTGAAGATAATTGTTAAATTGGCCTTTTTTAAAGGAAAATACAATGGTCATGTCAAGTCAGTCTTCAGTGATCAATGTTTTTATGTTTTTGACTCTCTGGCAGCCTCTCCCCCTCTCTGTCGCTGTGAGTGCGTTTTTGTCTCCGTGGTGTGCACCCCCTGGTACCTGGTAAGTGTTTGCTCCGCATGTCTCCGGGAGTCTCCCAGTGGAAACTGATCCTGTTTATGTTATTGAATTGTTGATACTGGCACCATTACAAAAGTGCAGTTGGAGAACTTGAGTTTAATAAGCTCAATAAGTCATGCTTAATAAGTCCTAATATAATTGTGGGGTAATTAAGTGATATGTACTAGTGATTAGTATTGTATGCTCAAAGCTGATAATTTAAAACAAGATTAAATTAAAACTAAATGAAGGAGTTTTGTAGCGCATGTGCATTAGAAATCTTGCCCTGAAGTTAGAAATGAACTTCTAAAACTTGTGTTCAGTTCCATTCTAACACACAGATTTAATGTCCAATTCCACATTGTTTAACCCATAAGCTACACAAATACCAGGTAATGACCATCATCAATAAGAGACACTCTAACCACCCCATGCCATTCAATGGTGTTATCATCAATGAATTCACCCACTGTCAACATCCTTGGGGTTATCATTGGCCAGAAATTCAACTGGACTCTCACATAAACATATGGCTGCAAGAGCAGGTCAGAGGCTAGGAATACTGTGGTGAGCAACTCGCCCCTCGACTGTCTAAAGCTTATCCACCATCCACAAAGCTCAAGTCAGGAGTGTGATGGAATACTCCCCACTTGCCATCAACATTCAAGAAACTTGTCACCACATCTACAAACATTCAGTCCCTCCACAAGTGATGCTCAGTAGCATCATTGTGTACTATCTACAAGATGCACTGCAGCAAATCACTGAAGATCCTTAGACAGCACCTTCCAAATCTATGACCACCTCCATCTCGAAGGACAAGGGCAGCAGATACATGGGAACACCACCAACTGCAAGTTCCTTCCATGCCACTCACCATCCTGACTTGGAAATACATTGCGATTCCTTCGCAGTCAGTAGTCAAAATCCTGGAGTTCCCTCCCTAAGGGCATTTTGGGTCAACCCACAGCATATGGACTGCAGCGATTCAAGAAGGCAGCTCACCACCACCTTCTCAAGGGGCAACTAGGTGTGGGCAATAAATATTAATAGGCAAGTTCCACACATGAGGACTGCCTCAACTGGGATCTTGGGTTCATGTCACACTACCTATAACACTCATTTGCCTGGACTTGCAAAATCTCACTATCCTGGCTGGATACACATCTCTTTAACCTGTGCTTAATGCTCTCTCCACTCACATTGTACCTTCAAGACTTGATTACCTGTAAAAACTCACATTTTAACCATTATTTCGTAAATTAAATTTGTTTTTTATATGCCCTGTTTGTGAACACAACTCCCACTCACTAGATGAAGGAGCAGTGCTCCAAAAGCTAGTGGCTTTTGCTACCAAATAAACCTGGTGTTGTGAGACTTCTTACTGTGTTTACCCCAGTCCAATGCTGGCATCTCCACATAAATGCTGGCCAGCCAGTGATACCCATACCCTATTGAATGAATTATTTAGAAAAGCTTTTAATATCCAGTATCATCCTGACTATCTCACAGATTGTCCAGTTCCATACTGTAACACACAGTTTCTCCCCAGTCCCATCCTGTCAAACCCACAGTTTCTGCCCAGATTTGAAAAGTTGAATAATATTCACGGGAGTCTGATATCCTTTTGCAATTACACACACTTGGTCTGTACACTTTTTAATTGGATCTTGGTTTCAATCGCTGCTGTGTACTATCTTTACTGAACAACGAGAGAGTTGAGAAATTAAAACATTATGAAGATCCAAGCAACAAAATGCTGCAATTACTTGTTACTATTCTGGGTATTTTCAAGCATTAACAAAGAAATTCTGAGCATTTTTCCTGCTGATCTGTGCAGCTGGAGCTGCTGCCAAGGAGATACCACATGTTTCCTGATGAATACTGCATGCAAGGCCACGGAAAAAGCAACTGAACGGTAAAAAGGAACATCAATTGTGGGGCTATTAAACTGGTATTCGGTGTTCTGAAAGATAAGGTTACAAGCTTAGGTCTCATAAATGTTATGATGTTCACCTTGCCGACCTGATCTTTTTGACTGGGAGTGTTCCACCTGTTTGAATGAACATAAGAAATAGGAGCAGGAGTAGGCCATCTAGCCCTTCGAGCCTGCCCCGCCATTCAATAAGATCATGGCTGATGTGAAGTGGATCAGTTCCACTTTCCCGCTTTCTCCCCATAACCCTTAATTCCCCTGTCTATCAAAAACCTATCTACCCGTGACTTAAATATATTCAGCAAGGTAGCCTCCAGCACTTCAACGGGCAGAGAATTCCAGAGATTCACCACCTTTTGAGTGAAGAAGTTCCTCCTCAACTCCGATCTAAACTGCCCCCCTCTTATCTTGAGGCTGTGTCCTCTCTCAGTGGGAAGAATCTCTCTACCTCTACCTATCCATCCATTATTTTATACGTCTCTAAGATCCCCCCCCGATCCTTCTAAACACCGAGTACAGACCTAGGGTGGTGAATCTCTGGAATTCTCTGCCCGTTGAAGTGGTGGAGGCTGCCTCGCTAAATATTTTTAAGAAGCGGGTTGATGGGTTTTTGATAAGAGAAGGGATTAAGGGTTATGGGGAGAGGGCAGGAAGGTGGAACTGAGCCACGACAGATCAGCCATGATCTTATTGAATGGCAGGGCAGGCTCGAAGGGCTAGTTGGCCTACTCCTATTTCTTATGTTCTTATGTTAGTCTATTTAGCCTCTCTTCATAGGCCAACCCCCTCATCTCCGTTAGTGAACCTCCTGTGCACTCCCTCCAAGGTCAATATATCCTTCTGCAAGTGTGGTGACCAAAACTGCACACAGTACTCCAGCTGCAGCCTCACCAGTACCCTGTACAGTTGCAGCAAGACCTCCCTGCTTTTATATTCTATCCCCCTCGCTGTAAAGTCCAACATCCCATTCGCCTTCTTGACCACCTGCTGCACCTGCAGACTGGGTTTTTGCGACTCGCACACAAGGACCCCCAGGTCCCTCTGCACCGTAGCATGTTGCAGCTTTTCGCCTTTTAAACAATAATCCCTCCTACTATTATTTCTGCCAAAGTGGATAACCTCACACTTACTAACATTATACTCCATCTGCCAGGTCCTCGCCCTCTTGCTCAGCCTTTCCAGATCCCTCTGCAGATTTTCCGCGCCTTCGACGCAATTTGCTTTTCCACTCATCGTCAGCAAATTTTGTCACCCTACACTCAGCCCCCTCCTCCAGATCACCTATGTAAATGGTAAACAGTTGAGGCCCCAGTACTCCTGTTGCACTCCACTAGTCACCAACTGCCAACCAGAATAGAACATAGAACATTACAGCACAAACAGGCCCTTCGGCCCTCGAGTTGCGCCGATCACATCAACCCCACCAATCTATAGACCTATCTATAACCCCCAATCCCATTAAACCCCATATACTCATCCAGAAGTCTTTTAAAAGACCCCAGCGAGTTTGCCTCCACCACCGATGACGGCAGCCGATTCCATTCACTCACCACCCTCTGAGTGAAAAACTTACCCCTAACATCACCTCTGCACTTCCCTCCCCGCACCTTAAATCTGTGTCCTTTCATAGCGACCATTTCAACCCGGGGAAATAGCCTCTGAGAGTCCACCCTATCTATTCCTCTCAACATTTTATAAACTTCTATCAGGTCGCCTCTCAACCTTCGCCTCTCCAGGGAAAAGAGTCCCAGCTCCCTCAACCTATCTTCATAAGGCATGCCTCCCAGTCCAGGCAACATCCTTGTAAATCTCCTCTGCACCCTTTCAATAGCTTCTACGTCTTTCCTATAGTGAGGCGACCAGAACTGCGCACAGTACTCCAAATGAGGCCTGACGAGGGCCCTGTAAAGTTGCAGCATTACCTCCCGACTCCTAAACTCAATCCCTCGATTAATGAAGGCCAGTACACCATACACCTTCTTGACCACCTCCTCCACCTGCGAGGCCGATTTAAGAGTCCTGTGGACCTGGACCCCGAGATCCTTCTGCTCTTCAACGCTACTAAGACTCCTGCCCTTAATAGTGTACTCGTTCATCCCGTTGGTTCTGCCGAAATGGACGACTACACATTTATCCGCGTTGAAGTCCATCTGCCACTTCTCCGCCCATTCCTGCATCCTATCTATGTCCTGCTGCAACTTTTGACATCCTTCCAGACCATCCACAACACCGCTAACCTTCGTGTCATCAGCGAACTTGCTAACCCATCCCTCCACTTCCTCATCCAGGTCATTTATGAAAATGACAAACAGCAAGGGTCCCAGAACAGATCCCTGGGGCACCCCACTGGTGACTGACCTCCATTCCGAAAAAGACCCATCCACAACCACTGTCTGCCTTCTGCAGGCAAGCCAGTTCTGGATCCACAAGGCCAAAGGCCCTTGGATCCCATGCCCTCTCACCTTCTCAAGAAGTCTTGCATGGGGGACCTTATCAAAAGCCTTGCTGAAGTCCATGTACACTACGTCCACGGCACTTCCTTCGTCAATGTGTTCAGTCACATTATCGAAGAACTCAACTAGGCTCGTAAGGCACGACCTGCCCTTGACAAATCCATGCTGACTATTCCTGATCATGTCAAACCTCTCCAAATGCTCGTAAATCTTGTCCCTCAGAAGCCTCTCCATCAGCTTACCAACCACTGAGGTCAGACTCACCGGGCAGTAATTTCCCGGGCTATCTCTGTTCCCTTTCTTGAAAATAGGGACTACATCCGCAATCCTCCAATCTTCCGGAACCTCTCCCGTCTCCATTGACGACGCAAAGATCATCACCAGGGGCTCTGCAATCACTTCCCTGGCCTCCCACAGTATCCTGGGGTACATCCCATCTGGTCCCGGCGACTTATCTACCTTGATAGAATTCAAAAGTTCTAACACATCCTCCTCCTTAATGTCCACGTACTCAATCTTTTCCACCTGCTGCAAGTCCATAGCAAGATCTCCCAAATCAGCTTCCACTGTGAATACTGAGGCAAAGTACTCATTAAGCACCTCCGCCATTTCTTCTGGTTCTACACAGACCTTTCCCCCTTCACCTTTTATAGGTCCTATCCTTTCCCTTCTCACCCTTTTACCTTTCACATATTTATAGAAGGCCTTGGGATTTTCCTTAATCTTACCCGCCAAGGTCTTCTCATGACCCCTTCTGGCTCTCCTAATTTCCCTTTTAACCTCCTTTCTACAGTCCTTATATTCTTCAAGATCCTTAGCCTCTCCTAGTTCCTTGAACCTTTTGTACACCTTCCTTTTCCTCCTGACTAGGTTCAACACAGCCTTCGTGCACCACGGTTCCCGCGACCTACCAAAACCCCCTTGCCTCATCGGAACATTGTCATGCAGAGCGCCAGACAATAGCACCCATTGATACCGACTCTCTGCTACGAAGTTAAGTGTCATAATACAGTTAGACTTCAAATAATCACCAGGTATATTTGGCAGCAATTAACCTAGTCTTTCACAGTAACAGTACCTTTTAATTACAGTATCATTGCAGATCTTAAAATGTCTTCAGTAAACTGATGCCCATTAAACTTAGAATCATAGAATCCTCCAGTGCAGGTTGAAGCCATTCAGCCCATCAAGTCTGCACCAACCACAATCCCACCCAGGTCCTATTCCCATATCTGTCTAACCTATGCATTCCAGGATACCTAGCCTGCACATCTTTGGACTGTGGGAGGAAACTGGAGCACCTGGAGGAAACCCACGCAGACATGAGGAGAATGTGCAAACTCCACACAGATAGTGACCCAAACCGGGAATTGAACCCAGGTCACTGGAGCTGTGAAGCAGCAGTGCTGACTACTGTGCTTCCGTGCTGTAAACTTGGGCTCTGTCATTTCTCAAAAGGTTCCAGGCTGAGCAGTATATCAATGAAACATGTGAGGAGAGGTTTTAACCCAAGACTCGCCTAATTAAATCAATGGCACAGGTTCTATTTCAAACCATCCTGTATGAATAAATGTTTGGAGATGAAGAATGAAGTACCAATAATCTTTGGGGGAAATCTCTACCTATTTTGATGAATCTGGTAGGTGAACATTTGCTAATAAATAACTTTTAAGGAAGACTCTGGATTCAGGAAGATATGTCTAACCAGCTGAACGTTTTGGATGTACCACTAAGATGGTGGATAATGTTAACATGCTCAATGTTAAAATTATGTTACCTTAAAATTATAATCAAGAATGTTCCTTGTACAGTAAGTGCTTCTGTTTATCAAGCACACTACCTTCTGATTGGTCTATTACTTGAGCAATAATAACAGAAAATGCTGGAAGTCAGACAGAACTGCAATGTTTACAGTCTCTCCATGGATGCTGCTGAGTTTTTCCAGTTTTCTGTTTCTATTTCAGATTTCTAGCATTGGCAGTATTTTGCTTTGCTTAGTTAAGCAATGCTGATGTGGTCACTGGGGAATTAGCAATCTACCCAAAAACATACAGCCACAAAGATGCACAAATCTGGATTCCTCTCTTGACTGATTCTACTTCCTTCGGGTCTGTGTAATAAAGCTTTGCACAGTTCTGAAAATGATCAGTCATTTTACAAGTCACTCTCAGACATACAGCCTGCAGAATCTTGCCTGGGACTCGGGATCTGTGGTGTTGGAAAGGTCATTCTTCAGTACAGGGGATTTCCACATCTTACGGACAAATTCCATGCAAGAATACCACGTGGGAGATTACTGGTAAAGATTTAAGATGCATAGAATTAGGAGAAAGATAGCAAGTGATTAGAAACTGATGCCAAGGAGAAGGAAACAGCAAGAGTTTAGTTATGTTTAGAAATTGGTAGCGATTGCCACGGATTTGTTCTGGGGCTATTTCTGTTCATGGTCCATCAATGACTTTAAAATGGGCCTAGGAGGAGAGTGAACATTGCAAGTGATACCAAGATAGCTACTTTAAACTAAGAAAAGTTTTAGCAAGGTGTGTATTGGGCATAAAGGATCATTTAGCCTATTCAAAGCTGAGAAAGACAGATTTATAATGAGTAAAGGAATCAAAGGCTATGGGGATAAGGCAAGAAAGTGGATTTGAAGATTATATCAATCATGATCTCATTGAATAGTGGAACAGAGTGGACAAATGGCCTACTTCTGCATTTTATATACTAACAGGTAGAATTCACTGGCCATATGTCTGAGGTGATCTGTTTTGGTTTGTTCTGGTACTGCAGTTGCAGCAATGAGAATCATATTTCATGCAGAGCAGTTGGAGTTTAAATATACCGCATAGAAAATTGACCAAAGAACAGGAAATTGAAGGTCACATTTGCCAGCTACTACAGGGCACATGGGGTGGATAATATTCTAATGAGGTTCTCAGTTTTTGAGTTGTGCGTGCAGTTCTGGTCCCCTCATTATAGAAGGGATGTAATCACATTAGAGAAGGTTCAGAGGAGATTTATGAGGATGTTGCCAGGACTGGAATATTACAGCTACGAGGAAAGATTGGAGAGACTGGGCTTCTCCTTGGAACAAAGGAGGCTGAGGGGAGATTTATTTGAGATGCAGAAGATTGAGGGGTCTGAATAGAGTGGTTGGGAAGGGCTACTTACATTGGCAGAGAAGTCAGTGACTAGGGGATTTAAAGTGATTGGTAGAGAGGAGGTGAGGATTCAGCTTTCACCCAAAGGGTTTGGGGGAGGGGAGGGTTCTGGAATTCTTGTCTGAAAGGGTAGTAGATGCAGAAATCTTCAACTCATTGTAAAAATGTCTGCACCTGAAGTCCTGTCATTTTGAAGGCTATGAACCAAATGCTGGAAAGTGGAACAGGCTGCCTGGTTCATCTTGGTCAGTGCACACGATGGACAAGTGCCCTGTTAGGCTGTAAACATTTCGACATTTTCTAAATATTGGAATGGGAGGAGTGTGGGGCGTGGCAGTCATTAATTGATCCTTCAGGGAGTCAGCACAGTCTCAATGGGCTGAATGGCCACCTGTGCTGTAACATTTCTGTCACCATGGCAGTAAATTTCTCAGTAACTGAAAACTTAACGTCCCAAATCAACCATCAAAATCAATCAGATGTAATGTAATCTCTCAATTGTTTTGGATCTTTACTGAGGTTTTACTTGAAAGCCTCAGCATCTGAGGAAAGCCTGCTCATGTCTCTGGATCTGTGTATCCAGTCCGTGGCTAGTTTGGGGGCGTTTAAGAGATCCGTGGATAGGTTTATGGATGGTAAGGGTTTGGTTTAGGTTAGTGGGTCATTGTTTTGTAACTGGTCGGCGCAACATTGTGGGCTGAAGGGCCTGTTCTGCGCTGTAATGTTCTATGTTCTATGATAGCGATGCTGAATGCTGAGCATGTGTTCAAATCCCCAGAATGGAAAAGGATCCTCAGTACTGGGACATGTTTCTTCCAGTTCAAACAGGATTTTGTTTTTATGTAATGTATAACAATGTGTAATTGGTAAATTTTTACCTGATGAGAATTAATTTAGCAAAAGTTATATTTAGCTGACTGCTGGTTTCACATCTGTAATGGCTTTTGATTTTTGTCGGTGGAAAATTCATAGTTTGTGTATTTGAGTGATAGTTGGATTTTAAATAAAGCTGTTTTTACTTTGCTTGGCTTTCTTGTTTTTTTAACAGATGCACTGCGTTTTGAAAGGTTCTTAACTGCGGTAAGCAGCACCATGGTTATATTACAGAACTAGTAATTCAAAGATCAGGATTAATGAAATAACCAGAAAATGCTGCAAAAGCTCAGCAGGTCTGGCAGCATCCACAGACTGAGAAACAGGGTTCATCTTCTGTGTTCGAGATTCTTCAGAGCAGGATTAATGATCTGGAGCATCTGTTCAAGTCTGGTGCAGGACCTGTTCAAACATTAGGGTTTTGCAATGGTAAACCAGTTTATAATGGGAGTCAGACCCAGCTCTGCAGGGTGGTAAGGCTGTGCTTTTGGGGTTGTGATATAATAGGACAACCAAGGTGCCTGCTAAATTCACTCTCAGCCCCAGACTTCTGAGGGCCAACAGTTGTGGGAAATTGAACTATTCAGTCATATTTACGTGTGGGCTCAGTTACACTGCACGTTCTTAAACCTGGAGAGGGTTTCACCCTGTCCTAGTGTCCAATGGGTTTGTTTGGTATTGTCATTTGTGTAGAAGACAACCCCTCTCCAGTTTTTTTTGATAGAACAGCCCAAGTGGAAATGCCATCTTCAATTTAGAAACTATTACTGCTTCAATCATCTGATGGTAGGGATTTAACTAAGATTTCATCAGCCTCTGTTCATTGAGCCACTGAACAAAACCATCTGTGTATCTGGAAACTCAACAAAGGCAAGCTCAGAGGCTGATGATTGACAGGTGAGGAGAATGTAAAACCCCCATCAATTAAACCTTCAGTTCAACTTGCTATTAGTATTTTGGAACAAGGAAGGTTTTAGTGAGGTGAGAATTGATCAGTAATTGAAGCAGAATTGATCATGCTCTTAGATCATTATCTGATTCAATTGTCCCAAAAGTAGAAGTGCGCACACCCAGAGTAAACTCACGCAGTCATGGGGAGAACAAACAAATTCCACATAGTTGACCTGGAAGCTGGAATTGAACCTGTATTTCTGGTGTTGTGAGGCAGCAGTGCTAACTGTAATTATAGGCCGGTTAGTTTAACATCTGTAGTTGGAAAAATGCTAGAATCCTTCATCAAAGAAGAAATAGCGAGGCACCTAGAAAAGAATGGTTTGATCGAGCAGACACAGCACGGATTCCAAACAAAAGAACAAAAAAAAAACAGGCCCTTCGGCCCAACGAGCCCACGCCACCATTTTAACACTACCAGTTTCCCTCCCCCCGCCCCCCCCTCCACCCATGACCCTTGTCTATTGTTTTATGGCCATCCACATTGAGGGAAACTATTTTAGGGACAATTTATTCCTGCCAATCAGCCTAACAGCACATCTTTGGGGTGTGGGAGGAAACCGGAGAAAACCCACACAAGCACGGGGAGAATGTGCAAACTCCCACAGACACAGGCCCAAATCCATGTGTCTGCACAGCAAACAGTGATAGTCACTGAGCTGTCGTCTTGCCCAGTATCTGGTCCAGTTTAGGCACACAGTAACAATATGAAGCGCTAGGCCAATCCCAACAATCAAGAGCAGCCCCAGTACGACCCATCGTGTGTATGCCCCTCGTTGGACAACAAGGCGGACCAACTTAAAACCTGTAAATGAAAAGAGAAAAAACATTATTATTATTATCCATTTACCTTACCAGGGATGCCCCGTTAAGGGGAAGTTGTGTTTGACGAATTTATTGGATTTCTATGAGGATGTGACTAGTGCGGTAGACAGAGGGGAACCGGTGGATGTGTTTTTAGATTTCCAGAAGGCGTTTGATAAGGTGCCTCATAAAAGGTTGCTACAGAAGGTTAGGGTGCACGGAGTTGGGGGTAAGGTGTTAGCATGGATAGAGGATTGGTTATCTAATAGCGGCTAAGAGGGGACCTTATTGAAACATATAAGATGATTAGAGGTTTAGACAGGGTGGACAGTGATAGCCTTTTTCCTCGGATGGAGAAAGCTAGCACGAGGGGGCATAGCTTTAAATTAAGGTGTGGTAGATATAGGACGGATGTCAGAGGTAGGTTCTTTACCCAGATGGTGGTGAGGGATTGGAATGCCCTGCCTGCTGCAGTTGTAGATGCGCCTAGTTTGGGAGCGTTTAAGAGATCTGTGGATAGGTTTATGGATGGAAAGGGATTGGTTTAGGTTAGAGAGTCATTGCTTTTTTAATTGATTGGCGCAACATCGTGGGCCGAAGGGCCTGTTCTGCGCTGTAATGTTCTATGTTTAATAGGAAGCAGAGAGTTGGTATCAATGGGTACTATTCTGGTTGGCAGTTGGTGACTAGTGGAGTGCCGCAGGGATCGGTGCTGGGGCCTCAACTATTTACTATTTATATAGATGATCTGGAGAAGGGGGCTGAGTGTAGGGTAACGAAATTTGCTGATGACACGAAGATGAGTGGAAAAGCAAATTGTGTGGAGGGTGTGGAAAGTCTGCACAGGGATCTGGATAGGCTGAGCGAGTGGGTGAGGACCTGGCAGATGGAGTATAATGTTAGCAAGTGTAAGGTTATCTACTTTGACAGAAATAATAGAACATAGAACATTACCGCACAGAACAGGCCCTTCGGCCCACGATGTTGTGCCGACCAGTTACGAAAACAATGACCCACTAGCCTATACCAATCCTTTTTCGTCCATAAACCTATCCACGGATCTCTTAAACGCCCCCAAACTAGGTGCATTTACAACTGCAGCAGGCAGGGCATTCCAATCCCTCACCACCCGCTGGGTAAAGAACCTACCCCTGACATCCGTCCTGTAGCTACCCCCTAATAGTAGGAGGGATTACTATTTAAAGGGTGAAAAGCTGCAGCATGCTACAGTGCAGAGGGACCTGGGGGTCCTTGTGCACGAATTGCAAAAACCCAGCCTGCAGGTGGTCAAGAAGGCGAATGGAATGTTGGCCTTTATAGCGAGGGGGATAGAATATAAAAGCAGGGAGGTCTTGCTGCAGCTGTACAGGGTACTGGTGAGGCCGCAGCTGGAGTACTGTGTGCAGTTTTGGTCACCGCACTTGCAGAAGGATATATTGGCCTTGGAGGGAGTGCAGAGGAGGTTCACTAGGATGATACCAGAGATGAGGGGGTTGGACTATGAAGAGAGACTAAATAGACTGGGTCTGTACTCGTTGGAGTTGAGAAGGATGAGGGGGGATCTTACAGAGACTTATAAGATAATGAAGGGGGTGGATAGGGTAGAGGTAGAGATTCTTCCTGCTGAGAAAGGATAGCAGAACTAGAGGGCACAGCCTCAAAATAAGGGATGGGGTGGGGGACAGTTTAGAACGGAGTTGAGGAGGAACTTCTTCACTCAAAGGGTGGTGAATCTCTGGAATTCTCTGCCCGTTGAAGTGGTGAAGGCTACCTCGCTGAATATATTTAAGTCACGGGTAGATAGGTTTCTGATAGGGGAAGTAAAGGTTATGGGGAAAATGGTGGGGCAGACTCGAAGGGCTGGATGGCCTATTCCTGCTCCTATTTCTTATGTTCTTATGAGAACATGCAAACTCCCCACAGACAGTAACCCAAGACTAGAATTGAACACAGGTTCCTGGCGCTGTGAGGCAGAAGCAGCAACCACTGTATCGCCCTATATATGCACTTACATTTATACTCAGCTGTGTTGAATGCTGTTTTGCCACTGTCCAGATATGACATGTCAGTTAATTAGTTGCATAGTTGGCCACAATTGGACCCAATGCTACCACTTTATCTCTGAAAGGTGCCAGATCAGATTAGCCAGGAAGGGTAAGGTATCTCACAATTCCAAGCACCAGGTTGTTACTGTGTAATTTTGGCCATTAACAGGATAGTGCATCAAACCAGAAAGATGCATTGTGGTAAATGAATATAAGAATAATGAAATATGTGAATTTCAATATCAGCACCCAGTCATTGCCAGATATGTTGGCCGTTGACCCAATGACTGCAGCTTGTAACAAACAGCTGTTTACAACAGGCAGAATACTGACTGTAGTCAAGGTGCCAATGCTTACAAAATTCAGAACATAAAGCCCAAAGTGATTCTATGATTGGACAGCATTTACTGAACAACCCTAAGTGCACTGAGAATTACACTAACAACCAATGTAAGAGTATAACTCACTGCAGACCGTGAGGGAGTGGACAGTGTGGGACTGATATATGAGGAGAGATTGACTTGGTTAGGATTGTTTTTGCTGGAGTTCAGACAAATGAGGGTGAAAGAATTATAAAATTCTAACAGGACTAGTCAAGGTAGATGCAGGGAGGATATTCCCGATGGTGAGGGAGTCCAGAACCAGGGGTCACAGTCTGAGAATTCAGGGTAGATCATTTAGGACGGAGGTGAGGAGACATTTCTTCACCCAAAGAATGGTGAGCCTGTGGAATTCATTCCCACAGGAAGTAGTTGATGTCAAAACATTGAATGCATTCAAGAGGCGGCTGGATAGAGCACTTGGGGCGAATGGAATCAAAGGTTATGGGGTGAAAGCAGGATTAGGCTATTGAATAGTGGAACAGGCTTGAAGGGCCAAATGGCCTCCTCCTGCTCCTATCTTCCATATATTTCTATAGCGAGGGAGTGGATACCGAGGGAGTGGATACTGAAGAAGGAAAAGAGTTAATGAATTTAATTAATTTTGTACTTAACGTAAATCACAAACATAACCCTTCCTCATGGCTGATCTCCTCGAGCTTATACTGCTCCTGGCGTCAATGTAAATTATTTATTCGTATTTTCCTAACTTGTTCATGTCTTTCATTCTTTAACTTTCATTTCCATAAAGACAGATAGTTAAATGTGAATGTTATTTTACAGACATTGCAAACCTTACCTGTTTGTATTAGCTAAACATAGTTAAACAGCTGCAGATGGTAGAGTGCGATAAAGATTATTTGACAGGAGGACTCCTGCTGGGAAGCCGCGACCACACAAGTTACTTCAATGGAGAAGCTGCTGGAAAAGCTGTGGATCGTCACCGTACCGATGGCTGCGTCGTGACTGAAGCTGCCAGACCAACTGCGGGTCCTGGCTGATGAGAGAAGAATTGGCGAATGTGGACTGGGGGAACGCGTTGGAAGGTAGGTCTGCTGAGGAGCAGTGGAGGATCTTTAAGGAGATCTTTCTTGGTGCTCAGCAGAAATTTATTCCGATGGTTAAAAAGGACAGTAGGAGGAGAGGTAATAAGCCGTGGATAACGAAGGAGGTGAAGGAAAGTGTTAAATTAAAAGTGGAGGAGTTTAGAGTAGCTAAGAGCAGTGGGCGAGAAGAGGATTGGGAAAGGTTTAAATGTCAACAAAGATTGACAAAGAAGTTGATAAAGGAGGGTAGGAGAAGCTATGAGGCTGGGCTAGCACTTAATATAAAAAAGGATAGCAAGAGTTTTTATAAATATATAAAAAGGAAAAGGCTGGCTAGGGTGAACGTTGGTCCTTTAGAGGATGAGAAAGGGGAGCTAGTGGTAGGGGATGGGGATATGGCTCAGGTATTGAATAACTTTTTTATTTCTGTCTTCACGGAGGAGGACGTGAATAATTTGCCGGGTGTTAGCGATGGAAAGGTGGTAGGAATGGAGGGTCTTAATGACATTACTGTTACTAGAGAGGTGGTGCTCGACAGACTGGAGGGGCTGATTGTGGACAAGTCCCCAGGACTGGATGGAATGCATCCGAGGGTTCTGAAAGAAATGGCGGAGGTGATAGTGGATGCCTTGGTGGTTATTTTCCAGACGTCGCTGGATTCCGGGGAAGTGCCGGAAGATTGGAAAACGGCTAATGTTACGCCGTTGTTTAAGAAGGGTGCCAGGCAAAAGGCGGGGAATTATAGGCCGGTTAGTTTAACGTCTGTGGTAGGTAAAATGTTAGAATCCGGCATTGAGGAGGAAATAACGAGGCATCTTGAGGGGAATTGCTTGATAGGGTGGACGCAACACGGTTTCATTAAAGGGAAGTCGTGTCTGACAAATTTACTGGAGTTCTATGAGGATGTGTCTAAGGCAGTGGATAGAGGAGAGTCGGTGGATGTGGTCTTTCTGGATTTTCAGAAGGCGTTTGACAAGATACCTCACAAGAGGTTATTGCAGAAGGTCAGGGGACATGGAGTTGGGGGTAGGGTGTTAGCGTGGATAGAGGATTGGTTGTCGAATAGGAGGCAGAGAGTGGGGGTCAATGGGTGCTATTCGGATTGGCGGTTGGTGACTAGTGGGGTGCCCCAGGGGTCGGTGCTGGGGCCTCAGCTATTTACCATTTATATAGATGATCTGGAGGAGGGAACCGAGTGCAGGGTGTCGAAATTTGCTGATGACACCAAGATTGGGGGAAAGGCAAATTGTGAGGAGGGTGTGGAGAGTCTGCAGAAGGATCTAGATAGGCTGGGCGAATGGGCCAGGAAATGGCAAATGGAATTTAATGTTGGCAAGTGTGAGGTGGTCCACTTTGGTAGGAGGAATGGTAGGAAGGACTATTACTTATGTGGCGAAAAACTGTAGCAGGCGACGGTGCAGAGGGACCTCGGGGTCCTTGTGCATGAGTCGCAAAAACCCAGCTTGCAGGTGCAGCAGGTGGTCAGGAAGGCGAATGGGATGCTGGCCTTCATAGCGAGGGGGATTGAATATAAAAGTAGGGAGGTCTTGCTGCAGCTGTATAGGGCATTGGTGAGGCCGCAGCTGGAGTACTGTGTGCAGTTTTGGGTGCTGCACCTGCGCAAGGATATTTTGGCCCTGGAGGGAATGCAGAGGAGGTTTACTAGGCTGATACTGGAGTTGAGAGGGTTGAGCTATGAGGAGAGGCTGAATAAACTAGGCTTGTACTCGTTAGAGTTTAGAAGAATGAGGGGAGATCTCATTGAGACGTATAAGATGATGAATGGGATGGATAGGATAGAGGTGGAGAGACTCTTCCCGCTCAAAAAAGACAGTAGGACTAGGGGGCACAGCCTCAAGATAAAGAGGGGGGCGGTTTAGAATGGAGTTGAGGAGGAACTTCTTCACTCAAAGGGTGGTGAATCTCTGGAATTCTCTGCCCGTTGAAGTGGTGGAGGCTGCCTCGCTAAATATTTTTAAGAAACGGGTTGATGGGTTTTTGATAAGAGAAGGGATTAAGGGTTATGGGGAGAGGGCGGGAAGGTGGAGCTGAGTCACGACAGATCAGCCATGATCTTATTGAATGGCGGGGCAGGCTCGAAGGGCCAGATGGCCTACTCCTGCTCCTATTTCTTATGTTCTTATGTTCTTATGATGTCCCAATTGGTGGCGTTACGGCAAGTAGGGTCCAGGTGAAGGCTGGGATGAAAGCGCTTTATCTTAAATGCCTAGATCTAGTGTACGCCTCCCTCTTTCTCCTGACCAGGTCCTCAATATCCCTAGTTACCCACGGCTCTCTAATCCTACCTTTCCCATCCTTCCTCTTGATCGGCACATGTCTTTCCTGTAAAGATTTTAGTTTTCCCTTGAGAGACTCCCACATACCCAGCGTCGACCTACCGTTAAACAGCTTACCCCAGTCCGTATCTTTAAGATCCTGCCTAATCCGGTTGTATCTAGCCCTCCCCCAGTTTAACACCCTCCCCTTAGGACAGGCTTCATCTTTATCCATTAATATCTTGAACCAGAGTTGTGGTCACTGTTAGCCACATGCTCTCCTACTTCAACGTCAACCACCTGCCCAGGCTCATTCCCCAGAACCAAGTCCAGTATAGCCCCCTCCCTGGTCAGTCTATCCACATACTGCTCCAGGGATCCTTCCATTACACACTGTACAAATTCCTCCCCGTCTGCACCCTCTGATCTCAGTACATTCCAATCTACCCCGGGGAGATTAAAATCTCCCACTACCACCACCGTATTCTTCCTGCACTTATCTAGAATGTCCCTGCTTATCCCTTCTTCCACAGCCCTCGGGCTGTTGGGCGGTCTGTAGTACACACCCAACATAGTAACATCTCCCTTCCTATTCCTCAACTCCACCCATAGCGACTCGATTCCTATATCCTCCGTACCTCCTTCCCTCTGCACTGCTATGATGCAATCCTTAACTAACAACGCCACTCCCTCACCTCTCAGCGACCCACCCCTATCTCCCCTGAAACACTTATACCCAGGAACATTCAACTGCCAATCCTGCCCTTCCTTTAACCAAGTCTCTGTCACCGCCACCACTTCCAACTTCCTTTCGAACATTATGAGGGGAGATCTCATTGAGACGTATAAGATGATGAATGGGATGGATAGGATAGAGGTGGAGAGACTCTTCCCGCTCAAAAAAGACAGTAGGACTAGGGGGCACAGCCTCAAGATAAAGGGGGGGCGGTTTAGAACAGAGTTGAGGAGGAACTTCTTCACTCAAAGGGTGGTGAATCTCTGGAATTCTCTGCCCGTTGAAGTGGTGGAGGCTGCCTCGCTAAATATTTTTAAGATGCGGGTTGATGGGTTTTTGATAAGCGAGGGGATTAAGGGTTATGAGGAGAGGGCGGGAATGTGGAACTGAGCCACGACAGATCAGCCATGATCTTATTGAATGGCGGGGCAGGCTCGAAGGGCTAGATGGCCTACTCCTGCTCCTATTTCTTATGTTCTTATGTTCTAAGGGGAGTTGTCATAATTGTGGGAAGCCAGGACATTTCGCCCAGGACTGTAGGGCCCTGAAGGGGGTGGGGGCGGTGGGGTGGTGGGGGGTTGGGGGTGGGGGGGCGGGTAAGAGGGAAATGCTTACATACCAATTTTGCAATAAGAATGGCCACACAGAGGGCACTTGTTGGAGCAAGCATGGACAACCAACCTAGTCAGGCTTCCTCTGCCGTCACGGAAGGGATAAACTGACAAGGGGCAAGTTTGGGTAAGAAGGAGGGTAGAATCTATGTGTCTTCACTAGTCGGGGGGCCAACAATGTGAAATGCTGGTGGACACGAGAGCCTCTGTCCATCACTGACCTACCCTCACCCACCACTAATAAAATGATCTATGAAAGAGGAATTAATGGACAGGAGACCTCGCCTACTTAAGCGAAACCATCCTAGTAGAAATAAATAACCTGTATATAAATTTTATGAATGTAAAAATAATGAAGGAACATTTCTGGGGAATGACCTGATGAAGGAACACAAAGTCTTAATAGATTGTGGAAAGGGCAAATTAATTTGGTACCTCCCCAACGGGAGAAAGGACAGGGTAGGAACACACAAAGAACATCACAGCATGGGAAACAGGCCCTTCGGCCCAACGAGTCCTCACTGCCATCTTAACAATGTGTCTTTCCTCCTCCACCCTTGACCCATGTGTATGCGTATGGTACCCGCATTGGAAACCAGATTAAGGGGAGAATAATTTAGGGATAATTTGTTACACCAATCAGCCTAAGAGCACATCTTTGGGATGTGGGAGAAAACCCACGCAGTCACGGGGAGAATGCGCAAACTCCCACAGACACCGACCCAAATCCATGTGTCTGCACAGCAATCAGCGATAGTCACTGAGCTGTTGTGGTGCCCATCTGCTGGTCCCGGTTTAAGCACACACACCGACACGAAGTTCTAGGCCACTCTCGAAACATCCAAGAGCAGCCCACGCACGACCCACCGTGTGCATTGCCCCTCGTTAGACAACAAGGTGGATCGACACACCTGCGGAGTAAAACAGACAAAACATTAACATGTAGCATTACACTTCCAGTATCGTCCCGAAGCTCTGACCCTTTTTAAAACCGTCTCCTATAACCCTCCATCCCTGTTTCACTCATGTGTCTATCTAAGTAAACCTTAAACAAGTCCAGCGTGCCTGCCTCCACCACCTTACTTGGCAGCGCATTCCATACCCCCACGACCCTCTGTGTGAAAAACCTCCCTCTAGCATCCAAATTATACCTCGCTCCCCCCCTCACTCTTAGCTCGTCTCCAATATTTGTCTCCAATCTCGGGAAAAGCCTGCCACTGTTGACTCTATCTTTACCCTTCATTATTTTATACACCTCTATCAGACCCCCCCTTAATCTCCATCTTTCTAAGGAAAAGTTTACTCAATCTTTCCTCATAACCCAGTCCTTCCATACCAGGGAGTCCTCTGCACTCTCTCCAGGGTCTCCACGTCCTTCCGGTAGTAAGGTGACCAGAACTGGACGCAGTACTCCAAATGTGGTCTAACCAACGTTCTGTTCAACCGCAGCATTAGACGCCAACTCTTATACCCTATACCCCTTCCTATAAAGGCTAGCATTCCATAAGCCATGGTGTAAACCATTTAGGAACCATCCATCTGCAATAGGGCATGACTGGTCAGTTAGAAGGTAATGGATTTGCTGCCATTTGTGCCTCAGTTCCAGCGGTGTGGGCAAAAACTAAATTAGATACCGGGCTAATTAAAATTGACTCATAATAGTGAAAGGTTCAGAGCATAAACCTCACTGACAATATCCGATTACACCTGAAACCAAGATGGCAGTTGAGGAAATTTTGAAGGATTGGTGGGAAAAGGGATCCTGTGAGAGAAGACAAGTACCACCAACTCCAGCCACAGAGGGAAAGTATCGTGGAATTGTGTAGACTTGGGGACAGAACATTGCAAACATTTCAGTAACGATGTCTATTGTAACCATCCGACAGATGGGATAGGCCCCTGGGAGGTAACCCGTAGGAACCGTTGCTCAGGATTCCTTAACCATATCATTTTGCCAACTCTGTTGGAGGGGAGAGGTGATTGGGGTCTCCCATGCAATTAACTTAGTGTAACTGGAATTTCCGGTGTTTAGTTGAGGAGCCGGGATGGACCTGTGCCCAGCAACAGCAGAGGGCTCGGGGGATGAGTACATCAACACAAGATTTGGCCGATCCAAGAGGTCATTGCACCAGTCCATTAAAATCTGACCCCATCATACGAACCCTTTTGTGTATATGTCTCACTAGTACACATTACAGTCATGTTTGAGCAAGTGCTGGGTCGGCTCACACATTCCCACGCATGGAGGAAAGGGGGGAAGTCCTTTATTCCCTATCCCTTTGTCAACTCCGGAAATGGTAGAATGGAACCAAGGACGAGACAAGGAAAGTGACATTTAAAACACCATCAGGTACCACTCTGCAAGGTACTTTCAATGTCCACGACAGCGGTATTGTTTTGGGGTTAGGAGATGGAGGGTGCACTCCATCAGCCTTTAAGAACCAATACCAGCCTCACTATAATAGATCAGACTCTCCTCCCCACTTCGTTGTGAAAAACCAACAATGGGATCTATCTGCTTGGTACGAAATGGAACCTTACCTGTTGGCCGCAGCTACTGTACGCAGCAGGTTAATGTCATCAGTGGAGTCTGGGCTTTGGTGCAACAGAGTACAATCCATTGCCCCGTGGCCGATGTCCCGGTCAACCTCTCCTCGGCTTATGTGAGTAGTATGACTCCATATAATGGTGCCTATTTTGTCTGTGGAAACAATGCCTACCTGTGGCTTCCATGGGATTGGGCAGGATCGTGTTATTTAGCATATGTGGTATCCATTACACTGACTTACGGGACTACCCTGAGATGCTTTTAGTAAAGCATTTGACAAAGTCCCTTTTGCAGGTTGGTGCAAAAGGTTAAATCTCATTGGATAAAAGGTGAGCTAGCGAGATGGGTGGAGAACTGGCTGAGCCACAGGAGACAGAGGGTAACAGTGGAGGGGTCTTTTTCCGGTTGGAGGTCTGTGATTAGTGATGTTCCACAGAACATCTGTTCTGGGACCCTTGTTGTTTGTCATTTTCATAAATGACCTAGATGAGGAAGTGGAGGGATGGGTTAGCAAGTTCGCTGATGACACGAAGGTCGGCGGTGTTGTGGATGGTCTGGAAGGATGTCAAAAGTTGCAGCAGGACATAGATAGGATGCAGGAATGGGCGGAGAAGTGGCAGATGGACTTCAACGCGGATAAATGTGTAGTAGTCCATTTCGGCAGAACCAACGGGATAAACGAGTACACTATTAAGGGCAGGGGTCTTAGTAGCGTTGAAGAGCAGAAGGATCTCGGGGTCCGGGTTCACAGGACTCTTAAATCGGCCTCGCAGGTGGAGGAGGTGGTCAAGAAGGCATATGGTGTACTGGCCTTCATTAATCGAGGGATTGAGTTTAGGAGTCGGGAGGTAATGCTGCAACTTTACAGGACCCTCGTCAGGCCTCATTTGGAGTACTGTGCGCAGTTCTGGTCGCCTCACTATAGGAAAGACGTAGAAGCTATTGAAAGGGTGCAGAGGAGATTTACAAGGATGTTGCCTGGACTGGGAGGCATGCCTTATGAAGATAGGTTGAGGGAGCTGGGACTCTTTTCCCTGGAGAGGCGAAGGTTGAGAGGCGACCTGATAGAAGTTTATAAAATGTTGAGAGGAATAGATAGGGTGGACTCTCAGAGGCTATTTCCCCGGGTTGAAATGGTCGCTACGAGAGGACACAGATTTAAGGTGCGGGGAGGGAAGTACAGAGGTGATGTTAGGGGTAAGTTTTTCACTCAGAGGGTAGTGAGTGATTGGAATCGGCTGCCGTCGTCGGTGGTGGAGGCGAACTCGCTGGGGTCTTTTAAAAGACTTCTGGATGAGTATATGGGGTTTAATGGGATTGGGGGTTATAGATAGGTCTATAGATTGGTGGGGTTGATGCGATTGGCGCAGCTCGAGGGCCGAAGGGCCTGTTTGTGCTGTAATGTTCTATGTTCTATGTTCTAACTCTGTACTGGGACCTCTGCTGTTTGTGATATATATTAATGATTTGGAAGAAGATGTAGCTGGTGTGATCAGTAAGTTTGTGAACGACACGAAGATTGCTGGATTTGCCGATAGCGATGAACATTGTCAGAGAATACAACAGGATATGGATAGGCTGGAAAATTGGGCGGAGAAATGGCAGATGGAATTTAATCCAGATAAATGTGAAGTGATGCATTTCAGTAGATCTAATGTAGGGGGGAGCTATACAATAAATGGCAGAACCATCAGGAGTATAGAAACACAGAGGGACCACAGATCTTTAAAGATGGCAGCACAGGTTGAGAGGGTGGTGAAGAAAGCATATGGCATGCTTGCCTTTATTGGACAGGGCATAGAGTATAAAAGTTGGCGTATGATGTTGCAGCTATATAGAGCGTTGGTTAGGCCACATTTGGAATACTGCGTCCAGTTGAGACCAGAGGATCCCAGCCATGGGCGAGGTTGGAAAATCCCAGCTGTAGGTGAGGCCGGAGAATTCTGACCCACAACTCTACAAACTGAATTGCTCTGGGAATTATTCACTGATTGCCCAACACTTGCTTCTGTGTGTGACAATTGTCCTGATGTAGCAATCAAGAATTCTCGGCTTGGTTTCGTGGCTAACGTTGAGTTGATCTTAACATTCAGGGCAAGGGGCCAAGTGCTGGTAAATGGGATAAAGTGGGAGATCAGGTGTTTCTTGTCAGTGCAGACTCGATGGGCTGAAGGGCCTCTTCTGCACTGTATGGTACTATGTTCTCCTATGGTGGGGATTGAGAAGCCGGACAAAGCTCTTTCTGAAGTCAGAGCCCAAGGATTGAATCGTGTAAAGACCCATCATTGGAGGGACCAGGCTCCTCACACAGTCTGTATTCACACTGTGTGAATTATTTCCTGTCGCATTAAAAGGAGTAAAAAGTCTGACAACACCAGGTTTTAGTCCAACCGATTTATTTGATAATATTCTCGCAAGCTTTCGGGGTTAGCCCCTTCGTCAGGTGAATGGAGAGTTCTCGCCTCAGACAGAGCATATAAAGCACAGACAGTTTAGAGATTACTGATTAGAATGCGAATCCTTACACCTAACCTGCTGTTCAAGTCTTAAAGTGGCTGATAATGTGAGTGGAAGGAGCACTGATCACAGTTTAAAGAGATGTGTATTGTCTCCAGACAGTACAGTAAGTGAGGTTTTGCAAACCCAGGCAAGTCACGGGGGTTACAGATAGTGCGACATGAACCCAAGATCCCTGTTGAGACCGTCCTCATGTGTGCAGAGACTGATAGCCAAGTTCCGCACACATGAGGACGGTCTCAACAGGGATCTTGGGTTCATGTCGCACTATCTGTAACCCCCGTGACTTGCCTGGGTTTGCAAAACCTCACTTACTGTACTGTCTGGAGACAATACACATCTCTTTAAACTGTGATCAGTGCTCCTTCCACTCACATTATCAGCCACTTTAAGACTTGAACAGCAGGTTAGGTGTAAGGATTCGCATTCTAATCAGTAATCTCTAAACTGTCTGTGCTTTATATGCTCTGTCTGAGGCCAGAACTTTCCATTCACCTGACGAAGGGGCTAACCCCGAAAGCTTGTGAGTATATTATCAAATAAATAGGTTGGACTAAAACCTGGTGTTGTCAGACTTTTTACTGTGTTTACACCAGTCCAATGCCGGCATACCCTCATCATACCCACATTAAAAGCATTCAGCCTGAGCCAGTGTCACAGCCGGATCAAAACTCTGCGTCATTGCAGTTTCATTGCTGATAATATTGAGAATCTAATCTCGCTCGAGTGAATGTGTGGAATTAAATAAAAGCTCTTTGAACAGAGTTACATTTCCAACAACTTCATTTATTTCTAACTGCAACTTTTTCAAAGATTTTTTGCCTCTTTTTTTTTGGAATTCTCTCTGTTGTGTTTTTGAAATGATTACTGCAACATTACAGTTTGCAAACGGGGTTTAAAATGTCAGATTAAGCAGAGTGTGAACATGTGTCTCTCACCACCCGCGGGGAGAGAGCAGCTGACTGGAGAAATCAGTCATATGACTCCGTAATTGGAGAGAGAATCATTGTCAATCCAGGGGTTACAGCTCAATCTGACAACCAGATAAACAGATTAGTGTTAATCCCAGCTGGAGTAGTTATTGATAAGGAGCTGTGATAGGCCGTTCTCTGTTACAGGATGTGAAGAAAACATTTCTAAACCCTTTCTCAACACAAACTATCTTAAATATTGACCCCTTATTAACAAGTTCAGTTTGTGTAGAGAGGCTGACATTGTCAATCACAATCCTCTACAGCTTTCTGTGGTAGAGAATTCCACAGGTGGGGCAGCCGCCGCAAAGGTACAATGGGGAAAGGCCACACTGTAAGGCCTTTAACAGAGGCAGACCGAGGGCCCGGGAACTGCAGAATACCCTCGACCTGCGTAACTGTGTGCCAACCTGTCCACTAACGGCACACAGTAATCTATTGAGACATGTATATTTTTTTTTAAGAACTGAAATGCAAACCTTGTAAATAGTAATTGTAATATTGAGACATAGATATAGTTTTGTAAGTATTGAAAGTAGACACCGTAATTTGGACAGATCTGTAAAAACGTTTTGATTTGCTATTCGATTTGCTATTGTATATTTGAAATGGATTAGTTGAGTTTTTTTTTATGAATAAAGTATATTTTTGAAATAAAAAAAAGAGAATTCCACAGGTTCACCAATCCCTGAGTGAAGCAGTTTCTCTTTATCTCAGTCCTCAAAGGCCAGTCCTATCTCCTGAGACAGTGACTCCCTTGTTCCAGACCCCCCCTCACCCACCATCAATATTCTGTTGGAGAGTTAGCACAGACTTGATGGGCTGAATGGCCTCTTTCTGCACTGTAGGGATCCTGTGATATTAATTCATCCATTATTTCCATGGCTATCTTCATTGGTAGGCTGGAATGTGGATTATCAGGCCCGAGAAATATTCATTTCTGTTAATAATACTAATTTCCTTCAATTCTTCCTTCTCACTAGACCCTAATTAGAGACAGGCAATAAAAATGCACACATTCCATGAACGACTAAAGAAAGAAAATAATTAAAGATGAACTAATTGTTCTTATACAGTTGAGATCATTGTTTTCCCCAGTGATATAATTCCAATGTCTTTTCCAGATGACTGTTCCCATTTCCACTTCTCAAACCCTTCCGCTGTCTGAAGATGAATTTCTGATCCATTCTAATGACATTTGTTTCTCTGTAGTCTCTCCTTTGTCTCCAATCTCTCTTTCATAGAACATAGAACATAGAACATAGAACATTACAGCGCAGAACAGGCCCTAATGTTAATACTTCCTTCATAAATTTCAAGCTTTCTTCTTTCATCAATGGAACGAAGCAAATGGAAATCTCATTTCAACAATACATTAATAGTTTGTAACTTACAATTTACAAGCAGGTATTGGTGATATAAAAACATTGACATATTTATGGCCTAGGCAACCACACCCGTATCCCATAAAAGCATTAAAAAAATATACAGGAGGACCAACCCTCCCCCTCAGGATTCCTGTTTTTCCTGAAATGTTTTATAGACGGTAAGGAGCTAAAGGCAAAATGAATCGTTTATTGGAAGCACCAATGAGAACACACTTAAAGTAGCAAAGTACAAACTGTGAGCAGACAATGTCCAGGAAGAAGGAGGTTTTCTGTAAAGATTCTCCCTCATTTCATACCACCAGCTAGAATCTCAGGAATCCCAGGAATGTACAAGAATATGGATCCACCTTCCCACCCTCTGCACTCTCTGGAACAGATTTAAAGCCCCAGCAAAATAACCAACCAGGAAAGAATTAATGCTTCCATAAATTTCCCCCAACAATCCTCAATGTTTTGCCTGAGGAAGCAATCTTACAAAAAAAATTCTAAGTCTGGTACAAGTGTGACAATGGGACGGTTTCTGATCCAGTTTTTGGGGCGAGTCTGAATTTGTTACCAAATCCACTTAGAGTAAAAAACAAGGACACTTCCTCACCTGTAGAGGGAGGGGTGGGGCTTAAATCACCTGTAGAGGGAGGGGCGGGGCTTAAATCACCTGTAGAGGGAGGGGCGGGGCTTAAATCACCTGTAGAGGGAGGGGCGGGGCTTAAATCACCTGTAGAGGGAGGGGCGGGGCTTAAATCACCTGTAGAGGGAGGGGCGGGGCTTAAATCACCTGTAGAGGGAGGGGCGGGGCTTAAATCACCTGTAGAGGGAGGGGCAGGCTTAAATCACCTGTAGAGGGAGGGGCGGGGCTTAAATCACCTGTAGAGGGAGGGGCGGGGCTTAAATCACCTGAAGCTGTCTGAGAGCAGCAGGGGGCGCCACTTCACATGCCCCTCTGCTCTGAGAACGGGCCGTCTGTCACTCAGCCTCTGTTCTCGGCCAGTCTCAAACACAGGACCCCCCCTCCCCAGCTACTAATGAAGCCCGCTGCCTATCATGAACCCCCCCCCCCCCACCCCGCCCCACCTGCCTGGACTGATCTACCCCGTGACCTCCCCTCCCACTCAGACCGATCCTCCCCTCCATTCCCCTACCAATTGTAATGCAGAGTAGCAATGGGCCCTCACCCCTCCCGATAGCCAGCCCCAACTACTCCCAATGGCTGGATTGGCGGGCAGTGAGGTGCAGTGTCTGGCAATACAGTGGGACATTGATAGGCTGGTTGATTGGGCAGATAAGTGGCAAATGGAGTTTAATCCGGATAAATGTGAGGTGATGCATTTTGGCCAGAATAATGTAGGGGGAAGTTATATAATAAAGGGTAAGCCCATAAGGAGTATAGAGTCGCAGCGAGACCTGGGGGTGCAAGTGCACAAGTCTTTGAAGATGGCAGTGCAAGTGGAGAGTGTGGTGAAGAAAGCCTATGGTATGTTAGCCTTTATAGGAAGGGGTATAGAATATAAGAGCTGCAGTCTAATGTTGCAGTTGTACAGAATGTTGGTTAGGCCGCATTTGGAGTACTGCGTCCAGTTCTGGTCGCCTTATTACCGGAAGGACGTGGAGACTCTGGAGAGAGTGCAGAGGAGGTTTACCAGGATGTTGCCTGGTATGGAAGGACTGGGGTATGAGGAAAGATTGAATAAATTGGGGCTCTTTTCCCTTGAAAGATGCTGACTGAGGGGGAATCTAATAGAGGTATATAAGATTATGAAGGGTATAGATAGAGTAAACAGAGGTAAGCTATTTCCTATAATAGAGACATGTAGGACAAGGGGCCATGGACTTAAGGTGAGGGGGGAGAGGTACAACAGATATTAGAGGGAGGTTTTTCACACAGAGGGTAGTGGGGGTATGGAATGCTCTGCCAAGTAAGGTGTTGGAGGCAGGCACGCTGGAGTTGTTTAAGAGTAACTTAGACAGGCACATGAGTGGGTTGGAGATGGGTGGATATAGGAGATTATTTTAAATAAGGGTCATTAGCATTGGGGCGTCCCTGGTAATGTAAATGGGTATAGTATGATAATAATGTTTTTTCTCTTTTCATTCACAGGTTTAAGTCGGTCCACCTTGTTGTCCAACGAGGGGCATACACACGATGGGTCGTACTGGGGCTGCTCTTGATTGTTCGAGATTGGCCTTGTGCTTCATGTTGTTAGTGTGTGCCTAAACTGGACCAGATACTGGGCAAGACGACAGCTCAGTGACTATCGCTGATTGCTGTGCAGACACATGGATTTGGGCCGGTGTCTGTGGGAGTTTGCGCATTCTCCCCGTGCTTGCGTGGGTTTTCTCCGGGTGCTCCGGTTTCCTCCCACACCCCAAAGGTGTGCTGTTAGGCTGATTGGCAGGAATAAATTGTCCCGAAATCAGATTCTCTCAATCTAGATGGCCATAAAACATTAGACAGGGGTCGTGGGTGGAGAGGGGGTCTGGTGGTGTTGAGATGGCGGTGTGGGCTCGTTGGGCCGAAGGGCCTGTTTCCCGGGCTGATTTTGTTCTTTGTTCTTTGTTTAATTTGGATTAGCAGCAGTCCTGCAGTTTTTGTCTCACTTCATTCATGACCATGTCCAAGGTAAAGATTTGATTTTGATTTGATTTATTATTGTCACATGTATAAGTATTGTTCCTTTAGCGCTATACAGACAAAGTATCTCATTCATAGAAAAGGAAACGAGAGAGTGCAGAATGTCATAGCTAGGGTGCAGAGAAAGATCAAATTAATGTGGGGTAGTCTATTCAAAAGTCAGATTGCAGCAGGGAAGAAAGTGCTTCTTGAATTGGTTGGTACTTATTAATAGAACATTGAACATATAACATTACAGCGCAGAACAGGCCCTTCGGCCCACGATGTTGCGCGACCAGTTAAAAAGCAATGACCCACTAACCTAAACCAATCCCTTTTCATCCATAAACCTATCCACGGATCTCTTAAACGCCCCCAAACTAGGCGCATTTACAACTGCAGCAGGCAGGGCATTCCAATCCCTCACCACCCTCTGGGTAAAGAACCTACCCCTGACATCCGTCCTATAACTACCCCCCCTTAATTTAAAGCCATGCCCCCTCGTGCTTGCTTTCTCCATCCGAGGAAAAAAGCTATCACTATCCACCCTATCTAAACCTCTAATCATCTTATATGTTTCAATAAGATCCCCTCTTAGCCGCCTTCTTTCCAGCGAAAACAACCCCAAATCCCTCAGCCTCTCCTCATAGGACCTCCCCTCCATACCAGGCAACATCCTGGTAAACCTCCTCTGCACCCTCTCCAAAGCCTCCACATCCTTCCTGTAATGTGGGGACCAGAACTGCACACAGTACTCCAAGTGTGGCCGCACCAGAGTTTTGTACAGTTGCAACATGACGCTGCGACTCCTAAATTCAATCCCCCTACCAATAAACACCAAGACACCGTATGCCTTCTTAACAACCTTATCTACTTGATTCCCAACTTTCAGGGATCTATGTACACATACACCTAGATCCCTCTGTTCATCCACACTATTCAGAGTCCTCCCGTTAGCCCTATACTCTACACATCTGTTATTCCTACCAAAGTGAATTACCTCACACTTTTCCGCATTAAACTCCATCCGCCACCTCTCGGCCCAGCTCTGCAACCTGTCTAAGTCTTCCTGCAAACTATGACACCCTTCATCACTATCTACCACACCTCCGACTTTGGTGTCATCAGCAAATTTACTAATCCACCCAACTATACCCTCATCCAGATCATTAATAAAAATTACAAACAGCAGTGGCCCCAAAATATTTTCTCAGACTTTTGTATCTTTTTCCCAATGGAAGAAGGTGGGAGAGAATGTCCGGGGTATGTGGGATCCTTAATTATGCTGGCTGCTTTGCTGAGGCAGTGGGAAGTGTCAGTGGACAGGAGGCTGGTTTGTGTGATGGATTGGGCGACATTCTTGTCCTTTTGTAGTTCCTCGTGGTCTTGGGCAGAGCAGGAGCCCAGACCAAGCTGTGATACAGCCAGAAAGAATGCTTTCTATGGGGCATCTGTAAAAATTGGTGAGAGTTGTAGCTGATATTCCAAATTTCCTTAGTCTTTTGAAAAAGTAGAGGCGTTGGTGGGCTTTCTTAACTGTGGTGTCAGCATGGGGGGACCAGGACAGGTTGTTGGTGATCTGGACACCTAAAAATTTGAAGCTTTCAACAACCTTTTCTATATTGTCCCCATTGATGTAGACAGGGTCATGCTCTCTATTACACTTCCTGAAGTCGATGACAATCTCCTTTGTTTTATTGACATTGAGGGAGAGATTATTGTCACCGCTCCAGTTCACCAGATTCTCTGTCTCAATCCTGTATTCTGTCTCGTCAATGATCTGACCCACTGCTGTGGTGTCATCAGCAAAGTTGAAAATTGAGTTGGAGGAGAATTTGGAACACTGGGGTGACTGAATCCCTCATAAAGTGAGTGGGAGTGGGAGAGTAAGACCTGTGATTGGGTAGTTACAGAAATGCAACATAAATAGTTAAAATCTGGCTAAATTATTGTTAAAAAGTTGATGGGGGAAGGTGTAGTGAGTGTAATGTGTTAGGTTAATGAGTGATGTATCAATGATATCAGGCAGTCATGTGTTAGACTATCTCCTGAGAGGCTGGGACACAGTGATCAGGAGTAACGTACCTGTCCATAAACTAACTTCAAACAAGTACCCGAGTAAAACTACAGTCTGTCTGAGGAAGGTAGGTCACATCTACCCGTAAACAAGAATCACACCGAATCCACACATCACCTGTACAGTTAATTGTCACTACATTCCTGTACTGCGATGAGAGCTAGACTGTATCAGTAAAACCCAAGTGTGAAAGTGAGATTCCACTAACAATTCCTCCACCCCATCCTCCAGGTTCAATGGGAGGATGGTCAAACAAGCTTGCATTCTTCTTGAAGCCAATCCCACAAACATTCAGGCAGAACTCCAACCAAAAACTCTCTCTCCATAAGGTCCCATTCTCAACTCCCAGAAGGTCTTCTTTCTGGGGAGGACAAAGAAAACATTTCAAAGATTCTCCGAAACTCCCTTTGAAGCACAGTGGCATTGGTATTAATGATTGGGAGGAGGTTGCGAGCAATCGTTCAAAATGACAGCAATATGTCCATTCTGATGCATTATGCTTTGAATCACAATGTCTTAAGAGGCAGAACACGGAAGAAAAAGAAGCAAATTTTGCACTCCAGATCCCAATCTCCCACGGGAAATCCTGTCCTGTGTCCAAAGACCCACGTATTGAGAACTGGCCTGTTTAGTCACGAGACCCATGGCAGAAACAGAACGCTGAGCCGCTGTAACCCTCGAATCGCAGGTCAGGTCTCATTGGTGAGATGGTGATGGGAGAGTGGGGGATTCACCGGGCCATGAGGTACAGGTTGTGTCTGACAAAAAAATTCTGCTGCTGCTGGCCCATAGCGCCTCCTGGAGGCTCAGTCTTGAGCTGTGAGATTTGTTTGAAATTTATCCCATTTAACAGAGCTGAACAGTAAGATGCACAGTATCCTCAACGTAAAGGTGGGATTTTGTCTCGAGGACTGTGGTCACTCTTACTGACAATGTTATGGACAGGTACATCTGCAGCAGGATGTGGACAAGGTCAAATAGGTTTCCCCTCTTTAGATTCCACACCATTTACCAGAGGCCCAGCCTGACAGCTAGTTCTTTGGCTGCCAAGTCTCTCTTGGTGATGGATATTGGAGTTGGAGTTTAGAAGAATGAGGGGAGATCTCATTGAGACGTATAAGATGATGAATGGGATGGATAGGATAGAGGTGGAGAGACTCTTCCCGCTCAAAAAAGACAGTAGGACTAGGGGGCACAGCCTCAAGATAAAGGGGGGGCGGTTTAGAACAGAGTTGAGGAGGAACTTCTTCACTCAAAGGGTGGTGAATCTCTGGAATTCTCTGCCCGTTGAAGTGGTGGAGGCTGCCTCGCTAAATATATTTAAGAAACGGGTTGATGGGTTTTTGATAAGAGAGGGGATTAAGGGTTATGGGGAGAGGGCGGGAAGGTGGAACTGAGCCACGACAGATCAGCCATGATCTTATTGAATGGCGGGGCAGGCTCGAAGGGCCAGATGGCCTAATCCTGCTCCTATTTCTTATATCGAAGTCCCTACCCAGACATTCTGCATTCTTGCAACCCTCAGCAGTTCTTCCAAATGGTGTTCAACATGGAGGAAAACTGGTTCAGCAGCTGAGGGAGAATCAGCAGGAGGCTTCCTAGCCCATGTTTGACCTGATACCATGGGGTCCAGAGTCAATGTTGAGGGTTCCCAAGGAAACTCCCTCCTGATGGTATATCATTGTGTTGGTGGACAGGGCATACCCAAGGAAGGTGTTTGCGATGTTATTTGTAAACTTTGATTATATATAGAACATAGAACATTACAGCGCAGAACAGGCCCTTCGGCCCACGATGTTGCGCCGACCAGTTACAAACATTTTTAAAAAATTCCCTGAGAATAACTATGTCGGGCTGTTGTTTGATTAAAGTGTGAGACCAGCTCTCCCAGTTTTGGCACTAGCCCCCAAATAATGTCTTTAAAATTTAAAGTTTATTTATTGGTTTACATTAACACTGCAATTGAGTTACTGTGAACATCCCTACAATGCAGGAGGCCATTCTGCCATCAAGTATGCACCGACTTTCCAAGAGAGCATCTTAACCAGGCCCAACCTCTTGTCTTACTCCTGTAACCCCATTCATTTGCCATGGTTAACCTACTTCACCATCTTGGGACACTGAGGGGCAATTTAGCGTGGCCCATCCCCGAAACTGCACATCTTTGAACTGTGGTACCACCAGGAGGGAACCCATGAAGGCCTGGGCAAACGTCAAACTCCACACAGATAGTCATCCAAGACTGGAATCGAACCCAATGTTGTCATCCAATGAGTACTTTCTGCTTCATGTTTACTGTTACTCCTCTTGGAACAGAGACTGTTCGTGACGCAGAATCATCTGGTTTCATGTGGTAGCTTCCCAGCGATGTCACATTTGAAAAGGTCTCTCGAATCACTGCCAGCACTAACTTTCAACAAAGGCCTTCCTTCACCAGCTGTTTCAACACGTGTGCTCAGCCCGTGCTCCCCGGGGTGAGGGGGGGAACATTCCCGTGCTCCCCGGGGTGAGGGGGGGATCATTCCTGTGCTCCCCGAGGTGAGGGGGGGGAACATTCCCGTGCTCCCCGGGGTGAGGGGGGGAACATTCCTGTGCTCCCCGAGGTGAGAGTGGGGGAACATTCCCGTGCTCCCCGGGGTGAGGGGGAGGGGAACATTCCCGTGCTCCCCGGGGTGAGGGTGGGGGGGTGGATCACTTTCACTCTCCTGCCACATGACCTTTTTTGACTGTTCAATAGTTTCAAACTAGATTTAGGATCAACGCACATCCCTTTGTATCTGATCGGAATAATCTTTATTTGGACACACAGTGATCTGTGTCATTACATCTGGGAATCTGTATCAGAGTGTACACCCATCTTCATCAGGAGACTTGGTTATCAGTACCTGTAACAAACAGAAATCTGTGTCAGAATTGAGCAGCTTGTGCCCCACGTTCTCCTGTCAGTGGCAAACTTCCTCTTGATCAGGTTATTTTTTCAGAAGCTAGAGCAGTGAGTTTTGATTGGCTACACCCTCCCAGAGTTTCTACACCTTCTTAGAATCCCTACAGTGCAGAACGAGACCATTCAGCCCATCAAATCAGCATCAACTTTCCAACAGAGCATCTTACCCAGGCCCATCACCCATCCTCTCCCCATAACCCCGTGATTTATCTTGCTAACCTCCTACCTACACATCTTTGGACTTAAAGGGGCAATTTAGAATGGCCAATCCACCTAACCAGCATGTCTTTTGGATTGTGGGAGGAAACCGGAGCACCCGGAGGAAACCCATGTCGACACGGAGAGAACGTACAAACTCCACACTGACAGTGACCCAAGGTTGGAATTGAACCCGGGTCCCTGGCGCTGTGAAGCAGCAGTGCCACCCTATTCAGGGTTTCTGCATCTTCACAGTAATCCTGTCCATTTCAATCAGTAAAAAGTCTGACAACACCAGGTTTTAGTCCAACCTATTTATTTGATAATATCCTCACAAGCTTTCGGGGTTAGTCCCTTCGTCAGGTGAATGGAGTGTTCTGGCCTCAGACAGAGCATATAAAGCACAGACAGTTTAGAGATTGCTGATTAGAATGCGAATCCTTACACCTAACCTGCTGTTCAAGTCTTAAAGTGGCTGATAATGTGAGTGGAAGGAGCACTGATCACAGTTTAAAGAGATGTGTATTGTCTCCAGACAGTACAGTAAGTGAGGTTTTGCAAACCCAGGCAAGTCACGGGGGTTACAGATAGTGCGACATGAACCCAAGATTCCTGTTGAGACCGTCCTCATGTGTGCGGAACTTGGGGACATGAGGACGGTCTCAACAGGGATCTTGGGTTCATGTCGCACTATCTGTAACCCCCGTGACTTGCCTGGGTTTGCAAAACCTCACTTACTGTACTGTCTGGAGACAATACACATCTCTGTAACCTGTGATCAGTGCTCCTTCCACTCACATTGTCAGCTTCTTTAAGACTTGAACAGCAGGTTAGGTGTAAGGATTCGCATTCTAATCATTAATCTCTGAACTGTCTGTGCTTTATATGCTCTGTCTGAGGCCAGAACTCTCCATTCACCTGACGAAGAGGCAGTCCCCTCGAAAGCTTGTGAGAATATTATCAAATAAATAGGTTGGACTAAAACCTGGTGTTGTCAGACTTTTTACTGTGTTTATGCCAGTCCAACGCCGGCATACCCACATCATTTCAATCAGGTCACCCCTCAGTCTTCTCTGCTCCAACAAAAACTCCACAAGCCTATCCACCTATCTTCATAACTTAAATGTTCTATCCCTGGCAGCATCCTGCGCACCCCCTCCAGTGCAATCGCATGTGGCAACGAAGACTATGCACAGTATCCCAGCTGTGGCCTCACCAAAGTCCTATACAACTCCACATGACTTCCCTGCTTTTGTAATCTTGGCCTCGACTGATAAAGGTGAGCATCCCATAAGCTTTTTTCATCACCATATTAACATTCCCTCCTACCTTCAGACATCTGTGGACAAACACACCAAGGTCCCTTTGTTCCACAGAACCTCCTAGTCTCATGCTGTTCATTTAACATTTCCTTGTCAAATTACTCCTTCCAAAGTGTCTGATCTCAAACCTTTCAGGGTTAAATTCCACCTGCCACTTACCTGCCCATTTGACCATCGAGTTCTATCTTCTTATAGCCCAAGACACTCTGCCTCACTGTTAACCATCCGGTCAATCTCTGTCGTCTATTATACCAGGTCTGGCCTCACCATGCTGTGTATAACTGTCGTAAGACTTCTTGAAGAGTCGAGATTCCTTTGTAACAAAAGCTACCATATCATTTGTCTTGCTAGTTGCTTGCTTTACCTGCATGTTAACTTTCTGTGATCCATGTACAGGAGAGGATTCCTCTGAGTGTCAGCATTTCCCCATCTCTCACCATTCTAAAATATTCTGCTTTTCCCTCTCCATGCCACACTTTGCTGCATTGTATTTTAACTGTCACGTCCTTGCCCATTCACCCACCCTGTCCCCCTGCAGCCTGTGTTCCCCTCACTACTTACCTTCCAACTTCATTTTGCCTCATTAGTGAACTACCGTATCAAAGTTATTAATGGGGATAGTAACTAGCTGAGATCCAAGTATTGCCCCATATGTTTAACCACAGAATACAGGCTGCCACCTTAAATACCCTGTTTATTCCTGTTCTATTTATTTATTTCATTAACCAATCCTCAATCCAGACTAATACATTATCCCCAATCTCGTGAGTGCTTATTTTACATAAATATTGGGGTATTAAACATTTTAAAAAACCCACCCAAGTGTTAAATTGGTTCCTTTACCAGCCACACAATCAGGTGGGACCCAACAGAGAGGCTGAATGGGAAGCTGAGTCAGTCGGGAGTTCACCCTGGGACAGTTGGAATGAGGGAGATTATGCATGTATTACAGTTCTGTCAGTCCCTTCTCTAGTGTTTATATAAAGTTTATTTATTTATTCGTCACAAGTAAGACTTACATTAACACTACAATGAAGCTACTGTGAAATCCCCCTAGTCGCCTGTTCGGTTCAACGCACTCTAACCAGCACATTTTTTGGGCTGTGGGAGGAAACCAGAGAACCCGGAGGAAGCCCACGCAGACATGGGGAGAACATACAAATTCCACACAGACAGTGACCCAAACCAGGAATTGAACCTGGGTCCCCGGCACTGTGAGACAGCAGTGCTAACCACTGTGCCACCATGCCCCCTAGATTAATTATTACTTGAAGCCACAAGTCTTCAACTTTACTACACTGGTGACGAGGAAAAAAACTTTGGTTAGTCATTGGGAGATCACAGTGCGCAGTTAAAGGGGGAGAAGAGTGATCGTCGGAGCTACAAAGAGTTGGGAACATACGTCATAAAGATGTCGTTAATTAGGAAGACACAGTCATTTGACCAGGTTGTCAAATTGGTCAAAAACATTTTAATCCTGACCTTCAATCACCATGTTGAGGTATAAATTTCATTTTGCAGTCTGGGGGGGGAAGGGGGTGCAGAGAGACTGTCCCTGGGTTCAGAGTCAGATTGAGAGGATTAGCAGAGCATTGCAAATTTACCCAGCATTAGGGAAGGTGTTAAGAGACCATTTGGTTTGGGATATAAACAGCCTCACAATACAGAAAAAGTTGCTGACTGAGACTAAGATCTCCTCAGTTGCCAGAAGGGGTTACACCAGTACACACACTTACCATCAGCCCAATCCTTTTACCAGCATATGATGGAAAGCTCATTGCAGCACCTTCCTGAAGTAGTGATATACCTAAATGATGTCCTAATTACGGGAACATTGCCTGAGGAACACAGGTCAAACTTAGCGGAAGTTTTGAGCAGTTGGAGTTTAAAATGCACTTTCCAGGTGGATGAAGTTACATCCCTGGGTTTCAGGATAGACACTAAAGTTTTACATCCTTTGGAGGATAAGGTTAAAGCCATTAAGGAAGTAGCACAGCCTAAAAATGTATCCGAGTTAAAATCATTTCTAGAAATGGTGAATTATTACAATTTTAGCTCCACTTCAGCAGCTTGTGAAGAAACATCAGCAACGGAAATGCAGAAAGGAACAAAAAGAGGCCTTTGCAAAAATAGATCCAGCCAAACCATTAGTAATTACTGTGACACGTCACCTCATGGAGTGGGGACAGGTTTGTCCCACAAGATTTCAGATGGAGTGGAAAGGCCAATCACATTTTCATCAAGAACATTATCAGAAGCTGACAGAAAGTATTCCCAGATTAACAAAGAGAATTTGGTGGTGATATATGCAGTGAAAATATATATATGATTGGCATTTCAGCATAATAATCAGATCACAAACCATTGTCAGGTTTATTTTGAGATTACAAACCAGTGCCCCAATTGCCTCTGTGAGATATGGAGATGGGCTTTAGTGCTGACTGCACACAGCATCAACCAGGGACACAGATATTGAATGCGGATGCACTCAGCTGCTTCCTTCTGCCACAGACAGAACCCTGAGCACCGGCACCACAGGACATAGTGTCGGTGCTATATCCGACAGAGACTCTGCCGTCTCAGCAAATCAAATCAAACTTGGGCTGAGAGGGTCCCAGTGAGACTGGTGACGCAAGAATGGCAATACAAACTTAAAGCTTATTGGCAGCAAGGGATGGAGGTAACATGAAGATGGTGTGTCGTTATGGGGGTGGTGGGGTGGGGTGGGGGGGGGTTACATTGCCACCTCAGGTGCTACAGGAATTGCACAAAGCACAGACTGGATAAGACAGGGTGAAAGTGTTTGACCAGAGTTAAACTGGGCATCGATAAAGAAATCAAAAGAATAGTTAGCCAGTGCCCGAGTTTACAGCAGAGGAGTTTTGGACATTTGTTGAGTTAAATGGCTGTGTTGGCCTGTCCTCTATCACCCAGCTTCCAATGGGTTAGCAGAGCGAGTGAGCAATCCAGTCAGACTGAAAAAGCAAGGTCACACAACACTCCCTTCACTGCTGGCAAATTTCCTGTGGTCGTGCAGAACCACAGGGGTCACAGCAGCTGAGTTACTGATGGGACACAACTTACAGACCCGTTCGAATTTGATGTTTCCAGATTTGTAGGATAGACAGGGCTGGGTAGGGGGGGTGTGCAGGATAGACAGGGCTGGGTAGGGGGGGTGTGTAGGATAGACAGGGCTGGGTAGGGGGGGGTGTGCAGGATAGACAGGGCTGGGTAGGGGGGGTGTGCAGGATAGACAGGGCTGGGTAGGGGGGGTGTGTAGGATAGACAGGGCTGGGTAGGGGGGTGTGTAGGATAGACAGGGCTGGGTAGGGGGGGGGTGTAGGATAGACAGGGCTGGGTAGGGGGGGTGTGTGCAGGATAGACAGGGCTGGGTAGGGGGGGGTGTGCAGGATAGACAGGGCTGGGTAGGGGGGGTGTGCAGGATAGACAGGGCTGGGTAGGGGGGGGTGTGCAGGATAGACAGGGCTGGGTAGGGGGGGTGTGTAGGATAGACAGGGCTGGGTAGGGGGGTGTGTAGGATAGACAGGGCTGGGTAGGGGGGGTGTGTAGGATAGACAGGGCTGGGTAGGGGGGGTGTGTAGGATAGACTGGGCTGGGTAGGGGGGGTGTGCAGGATAGACAGGGCTGGGTAGGGGGGGGTGTGCAGGATAGACAGGGCTGGGTAGGGGGGGTGTGTAGGATAGACAGGGCTGGGTAGGGGGGGTGTGCAGGATAGACAGGGCTGGGTAGGGGGGTGTGTAGGATAGACAGGGCTGGGTAGGGGGGGTGTGCAGGATAGACAGGGCTGGGTAGGGGGGGTGTGTAGGATAGACAGGGCTGGGTAGGGGGGGTGTGTAGGATAGACAGGGCTGGGTAGGGGGGGTGTGTAGGATAGACAGGGCTGGGTAGGGGGGGTGTGTAGGATAGACAGGGCTGGGTAGGGGGGTGTGCAGGATAGACAGGGCTGGGTAGGGGGGGTGTGCAGGATAGACAGGGCTGGGTAGGGGGGTGTGCAGGATAGACAGGGCTGGGTAGGGGGGGTGTGCAGGATAGACAGGGCTGGGTAGGGGGGGTGTGTAGGATAGACAGGGCTGGGTAGGGGGGGTGTGTAGGATAGACAGGGCTGGGTAGGGGGGGTGTGCAGGATAGACAGGGCTGGGTAGGGGGGTGTGCAGGATAGACAGGGCTGGGTAGGGGGGGTGTGTAGGATAGACAGGGCTGGGTAGGGGGGGTGTGTAGGATAGACAGGGCTGGGTAGGGGGGGTGTGCAGGATAGACAGGGCTGGGTAGGGGGGGTGTGCAGGATAGACAGGGCTGGGTAGGGGGGGTTGTGCAGGATAGACAGGGCTGGGTAGGGGGGGGTGTGCAGGATAGACAGGGCTGGGTAGGGGGGGGTGTGCAGGATAGACAGGGCTGGGTAGGGGGGGGTGTGCAGGATAGACAGGGCTGGGTAGGGGGGTGTGCAGGATAGACAGGGCTGGGTAGGGGGGGTGTGCAGGATAGACAGGGCTGGGTAGGGGGGGTGTGCAGGATAGACAGGACTGGGTAGGGGGTGTGTGCAGGATAGACAGGGCTGGGTAGGGGGGGTGTGTAGGATAGACAGGGCTGGGTAGGGGGGTGTGCAGGATAGACAGGGCTGGGTAGGGGGGTTGTGTAGGATAGACAGGACTGGGTAGGGGGTGTGTGCAGGATAGACAGGGCTGGGTAGGGGGGGTGTGCAGGATAGACAGGGCTGGGTAGGGGGGGTGTGTAGGATAGACAGGGCTGGGTAGGGGGGGTGTGTAGGATAGACAGGGCTGGGTAGGGGGGGTGTGTAGGATAGACAGGGCTGGGTAGGGGGGGTGTGCAGGATAGACAGGGCTGGGTAGGGGGGGTGTGCAGGATAGACAGGGCTGGGTAGGGGGGGTGTGTAGGATAGACAGGGCTGGGTAGGGGGGGTGTGTAGGATAGACAGGGCTGGGTAGGGGGGGGTGTGTAGGATAGACAGGGCTGGGTAGGGGGGGTGTGTAGGATAGACAGGGCTGGGTAGGGGGGGTGTGTAGGATAGACAGGGCTGGGTAGGGGGGGTGTGTAGGATAGACAGGGCTGGGTAGGGGGGGTGTGTAGGATAGACAGAGCTGGGTAGGGGGGGTGTGCAGGATAGACAGAGCTGGGTAGGGGGGGTGTGCAGGATAGACAGGGCTGGGTAGGGGGGGTGTGTAGGATAGACAGGGCTGGGTAGGGGGGTGTGCAGGATAGACAGGGCTGGGTAGGGGGGGTGTGTAGGATAGACAGGGCTGGGTAGGGGGGTGTGTAGGATAGACAGGGCTGGGTAGGGGGGGGGGTGTGTAGGATAGACAGGGCTGGGTAGGGGGGGTGTGTAGGATAGACAGGGCTGGGTAGGGGGGTGGTGTGTAGGATAGACAGAGCTGGGTAGGGGGGGTGTGTAGGATAGACAGAGCTGGGTAGGGGGGGTGTGCAGGATAGACAGAGCTGGGTAGGGGGGGTGTGCAGGATAGACAGGGCTGGGTAGGGGGGGTGTGTAGGATAGACAGGGCTGGGTAGGGGGGTGTGCAGGATAGACAGGGCTGGGTAGGGGGGGTGTGTAGGATAGACAGGGCTGGGTAGGGGGGGTGTGTAGGATAGACAGGGCTGGGTAGGGGGGGTGTGTAGGATAGACAGGGCTGGGTGGGGGGGTGTGCAGGATAGACAGGGCTGGGTAGGGGGGGTGTGTAGGATAGACAGGGCTGGGTAGGGGGGGTGTGTAGGATAGACAGGGCTGGGTAGGGGGGGTGTGTAGGATAGACAGGGCTGGGTAGGGGGGGGGTGTGTAGGATAGACAGGGCTGGGTAGGGGGGGTGTGTAGGATAGACAGGGCTGGGTAGGGGGGTGTGCAGGATAGACAGGGCTGGGTAGGGGGGGTGTGCAGGATAGACAGGGCTGGGTAGGGGGGGTGTGCAGGATAGACAGGGCTGGGTAGGGGGGTGTGCAGGATAGACAGGGCTGGGTAGGGGGGGTGTGTAGGATAGACAGGGCTGGGTAGGGGGGGTGTGTAGGATAGACAGGGCTGGGTAGGGGGGGTGTGCAGGATAGACAGGGCTGGGTAGGGGGGTGTGCAGGATAGACAGGGCTGGGTAGGGGGGGTGTGTAGGATAGACAGGGCTGGGTAGGGGGGGTGTGTAGGATAGACAGGGCTGGGTAGGGGGGGTGTGCAGGATAGACAGGGCTGGGTAGGGGGGTGTGCAGGATAGACAGGGCTGGGTAGGGGGTTGTGCAGGATAGACAGGGCTGGGTAGGGGGGGTGTGCAGGATAGACAGGGCTGGGTAGGGGGGTGTGTAGGATAGACAGGGCTGGGTAGGGGGGGTGTGTAGGATAGACAGGACTGGGTAGGGGGTGTGTGCAGGATAGACAGGGCTGGGTAGGGGGGGTGTGTAGGATAGACAGGGCTGGGTAGGGGGGGTGTGCAGGATAGACAGGGCTGGGTAGGGGGGGTGTGCAGGATAGACAGGGCTGGGTAGGGGGGGTGTGTAGGATAGACAGGGCTGGGTAGGGGGGGTGTGCAGGATAGACAGGGCTGGGTAGGGGGGGTGTGTAGGATAGACAGGGCTGGGTAGGGGGGGTGTGCAGGATAGACAGGGCTGGGTAGGGGGGGTGTGTAGGATAGACAGGGCTGGGTAGGGGGGGTGTGTAGGATAGACAGGGCTGGGTAGGGGGGGTGTGTAGGATAGACAGGGCTGGGTAGGGGGGGTGTGTAGGATAGACAGAGCTGGGTAGGGGGGGTGTGCAGGATAGACAGAGCTGGGTAGGGGGGGGTGTGCAGGATAGACAGGGCTGGGTAGGGGGGGTGTGTAGGATAGACAGGGCTGGGTAGGGGGGGTGTGTAGGATAGACAGGGCTGGGTAGGGGGGGTGTGTAGGATAGACAGGGCTGGGTAGGGGGGGGTGTGTAGGATAGACAGGGCTGGGTAGGGGGGGGGTGTGTAGGATAGACAGGGCTGGGTAGGGGGTGTGTGCAGGATAGACAGGGCTGGGTAGGGGGGGTGTGTAGGATAGACAGGGCTGGGTAGGGGGGTGTGCAGGATAGACAGGGCTGGGTAGGGGGGGTGTGTAGGATAGACAGGGCTGGGTAGGGGGGGTGTGCAGGATAGACAGGGCTGGGTAGGGGGGGGGTTGTGTAGGATAGACAGGACTGGGTAGGGGGGGTGTGCAGGATAGACAGGGCTGGGTAGGGGGGGGTGTGTGTAGGATAGACAGGGCTGGGTACGGGGGGGGTGTGTAGGATAGACAGGGCTGGGTAGGGGGGGTGTGTAGGATAGACAGGGCTGGGTAGGGGGGTGTGCAGGATAGACAGGGCTGGGTAGGGGGGGTGTGTAGGATAGACAGGGCTGGGTAAGGGGGGTGTGTAGGATAGACAGGGCTGGGTAGGGGGGGTGTGCAGGATAGACAGGACTGGGTAGGGGGGGGGGTGTGTAGGATAGACAGGGCTGGGTAGGGGGGGGGTGTGTAGGATAGACAGGGCTGGGTAGGGGGGGTGTGTAGGATAGACAGGGCTGGGTAGGGGGGGGTGTGTAGGATAGACAGGGCTGGGTAGGGGGTGTGTAGGATAGACAGGGCTGGGTAGGGGGGGTGTGCAGGACAGACAGGGCTGGGTAGGGGGGGGTGTGTGTAGGATAGACAGGGCTGGGTAGGGGGGGGTGTGCAGGATAGACAGGGCTGGGTAGGGGGGTGTGCAGGATAGACAGAGCTGGGTAGGGGGGGTGTGTGTAGGATCGACAGGGCTGGGTAGGGGGGGTGTGTGTAGGATAGACAGGGCTGGGTAGGGGGGGTGTGTGTAGGATAGACAGGGCTGGGTAGGGGGGGTGTGCAGGATAGACAGGACTGGGTATGGGGGTGTGCAGGATAGACAGAGCTGGGTAGGGGGGGTGTGTGTAGGATAGACAGGGCTGGGTAGGGGGGGTGTGCAGGATAGACAGGGCTGGGTAGGGGGGGTGTGTAGGATAGACAGGGCTGGGTAGGGGGGGTGTGTAGGATAGACAGGACTGGGTAGGGGGGGTGTGTGTAGGATAGACAGGGGCTGGGTAGGGGGGTGTGTAGGATAGACAGGACTGGGTAGGGGGGGTGTGTAGGATAGACAGGACTGGGTAGGGGGGGTGTGTGTAGGATAGACAGGGCTGGGTAGGGGGGTGTGTAGGATAGACAGGGCTGGGTAGAGGGGGTGTGTAGGATAGACAGGACTGGGTAGGGGGGGTGTGTGTAGGATAGACAGGGCTGGGTAGGGGGGGTGTGTAGGATAGACAGGACTGGGTAGGGGGGGTGTGTGTAGGATAGACAGGGCTGGGTAGGGGGGTGTGTAGGATAGACAGGGCTGGGTAGAGGGGGTGTGTAGGATAGACAGGGCTGGGTAGGGGGGTGTGCAGGATAGACAGGGCTGGGTAGGGGGGGTGTGTAGGATAGACAGGGCTGGGTAGGGGGGGTGTGTAGGATAGACAGAGCAGGGTAGGGGGGGGTGTGCAGGATAGACAGGACTGGGTAGGGGGGGTGTGCAGGATAGACAGGGCTGGGTAGGGGGGTGTGTAGGATAGACAGGGCTGGGTAGGGGGCGTGTGTAGGATAGACAGGACTGGGTAGGGGGGGTGTGTAGGATAGACAGGACTGGGTAGGGGGGGTGTGTAGGATAGACAGGGCTGGGTAGGGGGGGTGTGTAGGATAGACAGGGCTGGGTAGGGGGGGTGTGCAGGATAGACAGGGCTGGGTAGGGGGGGGTGTGTAGGATAGACAGGGCTGGGTAGGGGGGGGTGTGCAGGATAGACAGGGCTGGGTAGGGGGGGGTGTGCAGGATAGACAGGGCTGGGTAGGGGGGTGTGCAGGATAGACAGGGCTGGGTAGGGGGGGTGTGTAGGATAGACAGGGCTGGGTAGGGGGGGTGTGTAGGATAGACAGGGCTGGGTAGGGGGGTGTGTAGGATAGACAGGGCTGGGTAGGGGGTGTGTGCAGGATAGACAGGGCTGGTAGGGGGGTGTGTCGGATAGACAGGGCTGGGTAGGGGCGTGTGTAGGATAGACAGGGCTGGGTAGGGGGGTGTGTAGGATAGACAGGGCTGGGTAGGGGGTGTGTGCAGGATAGACAGGGCTGGGTAGGGGGGTGTGCAGGATAGACAGGGCTGGGTAGGGGGGTGTGCAGGATAGACAGGGCTGGGTAGGGGGGTGTGTAGGATAGACAGGGCTGGGTAGGGGGTGTGTGCAGGATAGACAGGGCTGGGTAGGGGGGTGTGCAGGATAGACAGGGCTGGGTAGGGGGGTGTGTAGGATAGACAGGGCTGGGTAGGGGGTGTGTGCAGGATAGACAGGGCTGGGTAGGGGGGGTGTGCAGGATAGACAGGGCTGGGTAGGGGGGGTGTGTAGGATAGACAGGGCTGGGTAGGGGGGGGTGTGTAGGATAGACAGGGCTGGGTAGGGGGGTGTGCAGGATAGACAGGGCTGGGTAGGGGGGGTGTGTAGGACAGACAGGGCTGGGTAGGGGGGGTGTGCAGGATAGACAGGGCTGGGTAGGGGGGGTGTGTAGGATAGACAGGGCTGGGTAGGGGGGGTGTGTAGGATAGACAGGGCTGGGTAGGGGGGTGTGTAGGATAGACAGGGCTGGGTAGGGGGGTGTGTAGGATAGACAGGACTGGGTAGGGGGGGCTGGGTAGGGGGGGTGTGTAGGATAGACAGGGCTGGGTAGGGGGGGGTGTGTAGGATAGACAGGGCTGGGTAGGGGGGGTGTGCAGGATAGACAGGGCTGGGTAGGGGGGGTGTGTAGGATAGACAGGGCTGGGTAGGGGGGGTGTGCAGGATAGACAGGGCTGGGTAGGGGGGTGTGTAGGATAGACAGGACTGGGTAGGGGGGGTGTGTAGGATAGACAGGGCTGGGTAGGGGGGTGTGTAGGATAGACAGGGCTGGGTAGGGGGGGTGTGTAGGATAGACAGGGCTGGGTAGGGGGGGTGTGCAGGATAGACAGGGCTGGGTAGGGGGGGTGTGCAGGATAGACAGGACTGGGTAGGGGGGGGTGTGTAGGATAGACAGGGCTGGGTAGGGGGGGTGTGCAGGATAGACAGGGCTGGGTAGGGGGGGGTGTGCAGGATAGACAGGGCTGGGTAGGGGGGGGTGCAGGATCGATAGGGCTGTTCCTGATCTGTTGTTGTGCCATATCCTCTTGTATTTAATGATGTTCCTTTTTGTTTCAGTCACAGGTGGACCCAGGAGGAAGGGCAGGGGAAGGAGTGTGATCACAGGGCCCCCTTTAAGGTCTCTGAGGTCCATGTGATTGGGTCAGACCCTATGGAGCCAGGCCAATCGGCAGCAAGGACTCGTGTCCTGGGTTGGGGAGGACCTTCAGTTGGAGTCGAATGGAGGTGAGTATTACCCTCCTTTATCTTGTAGTGCGTAAATCTATACTGAAGCCACAACAAGTTCCTTCAACTTTATGACACTTTCCTTGCTAGCCACTTCCTCCTGAAGAATGCCGAGATTTATCAAAGACAATTTCCCTTTAAGAAACCAGTGTGGATTCTCAGTGCCCTCTGACCTGCCCCACGTGCTCACTGTGTCGATTCCAGTACCTTGCTGAATGTTGATGTTAGGAGTAATTGCCATTAATTCCTGCCTTTCAGAAGGAGAGTTAGAAGCTGGGAGGCAGGAAAGAAATGAACTGGACAGGGAGAGCTGCTGGAGGAAGTGTTTTATTTTTTCTTGTCATGGGATGTGGCCATCACTGACACATTAATATTTGGTGTTTGGCTCTAATTGCCCCTGATCGAAGGGCTTGCTCAGTCATCTTAGAGTCAATTACATTGCTGTGGGACTGGAGTCAAATGTAGGCCAGACCAGGTGGGAAAGGCAGATTCCTTTCCTAAGGACGTTAGTGAATTCCAGAGTTTATATTACAATCTGCAAAAGTTTCAAGATCACAAAGTCGAGCTCTTAATTCCAGATTTTATTAATTGAATTTAAAACCCACCAGCTTCGAACCCAAGTTCTCAAAGCACTCCTCGCCCAGTGACAATATTACCAAACCAGCACCTCCCCCAGTTCACAGCACCCAGAGTGAGGACTATGTTGTCCAGATTTGAGGGAGTCAGTTCCAGTTACCTGTCCACCTGAGTTAATCATCTTGTTGGGGTAGAGGTTTAAACTAACAGGCTGAGTAACACATCCCAGTAATTCTCCATTTTGCAGTAGAGTGGACAGAGACCAGAGTGCAATCATTCTCCGGAGAAGAGCAGGGTGGAATGGAGTTTCCAAGTGATGAAGGGATTTTGAGAAAATAATTAAGGAGAAACAGTTTTTAGTGTGAGGAGAGTTGGTAACCAGAGGGTACAGATATCAAATAATTAGAAAAGAGAAGACATGGGGAGAGGTGGAGAGGTTGTGAGATGAATCCCCTCCCTCAATGGGCAGAGAAGTAGATCCAATAAGAACTTCCAGATAGGAATTGGATAAACACAGAAGGATAATATTTCAGGACTGGAGGGAATAAGGATAGGAACACGATTGAAGGGATAGCTGTTTCAAAGCACTGATACTGCACAATGGGTTGAATTGTCTTCTGTGCTGGAAGATTCCACGAGAAGAAGAAGCTGCTGAGGGCTGGATGGTGTTTGAACATAGAACATTCCAGCACAGTACAGGCCCTTCGGCCCTCGATGTTGCGCTGACCAGTGGAACCAATCTAATGACCCTCTAACCTAAACTATCCATTATTATCCATATGCCTATCCACTGACCATTTGAACGCCCTTAAAGTTGGCGAGTCCACAACTGCTGCAGGCAGGGCATTCCACGCCCTTACTACCCTCTGAGTAAAGAACCTACCTCTGACAATCCGTCCTATAATTACCACCCCTTATTTAAAGCTATGTCCCCTCGTGTTAGCCGTCACCATCCGAGGAAAAAGGCTCTCACTGTCCATCCTATCTAACCCTTTGATCATCTTGTATGCCTCAATTAGGTCACCTCATAACCTTCTTCTCTCCAATGAAAATAACCTCAAGTCCTCAGCCTTTCCTCATAAGACCTTCCCACCATACCCGGTATTTTGCTATGATACCACAGTGTTGATCCGCCATGCCACCTCAGTTAGTGCTGGTGGAATCCTCACCCATCCAGTGAAGGGGTGGCAGAGGAGGGAAGGGTTTCTATCAAGAGGAGGTAAATGTTGTTCCTACCGGCCTACCCTGTGCGGTGTTGTAACTCACGAGTCATTCGACAGAGTTCACAGGGACCACAGAACAGCATCATCAAGGCATCATTGCAAATGGTTCCCTGTAACGTGGAGAATAACATTTATAAATCATCCTTCCTTTTTAAATACACATTGCCCCAGAAAGTGTGCAGAATATTGCAAATTCACCAAATCTCCACCAAAGGCAGTTCTTACGTCTGCTGGGACAGTTCCTACCAGTGGCTTTTCAACTGGGGAAGGAATCACAACCTGTGCAAACACACACACTGTCCAGCAGAGGTCGCTGGCTCACTGCAGTGTGATTTGAAACAGGACTGCGGACTGATTGGCCCATTCGCTCCTCACGAACCAATCAATCAGCTGAGAATTCCAGGTGCCTTTAACTCATTGATTCAATCAGGTTCCTTAAAGCAACAATAACTGTTCAGTCAGTGTATTTGGCTGTTAGTCATTAATTCATGTTTTACTCAAATGCTCTTCATTTTCCTAATTTTTTCAAGATCAAGTTTGTGAATCAGAAAACCTTTTAATGTCAAACAGGTGCAATTCCTTCCAAGATCAATTTAAAACTGCTAACCTCCTCAAAACATGAGTTAGCAGAGAGCTGTCTGGGCTCGGGACAGTAGGAGAGGGAGAGAGGGCCGTAAAACAGAGAGAAATGGAAACAGATGGAGATGGAGATGGTCTGGGCTGTGCACACAGTCTGCATTCAAAGTTAAATTTGTGATGTGATGTAACATGGAAGTAGTACAGGATTGGCTGGTGATTATTTCCTATTTCTCTTCTCTAAAGTAGGGAATTTCAATCAGGGTAAAGAGAACATGAATATAATCACAAGACAGATGAACATTACTTAAATTTAATTAGATAAAGCCAGAGATTGCAAAAATAGTGAAAAGACAGAATTACAGGTCACGTATCTGAATAAAAATGACACTGTAACAAAACAGATGAATTTGTCAGCTGAATAGAAATAAAATGATTATGATCTTATTGTTATTTCAGAGGTGTAGCTGCAAGGTGACCAAGCCTGGGGCCTGAATATTTAAAGGTCCCTGACATTGAGTCTGGATATTTTTCTGGTCAATCTTCACTCTGCTCCTCCGTGTCCTTTCTATCCTTCCTATGGTGTGGGTCCCAGAACTACTCACGGTAACTCGAATGGGGAAGCCAGGCATAAAATAGTCAGAGCGAGAAACAAGGACATAGGATTTGGGCTGTGGACACTCAGAGTCTGCAATCAGAAATAAAATTTGGGGTGTGATATCGCAAGGAGGTACATAGAACCCTACAGTGCAGAAACAGGCCCTTTGGCCCATCGAGTCTGCACCGAACACAATCCCACCCAGACCCTATCCCCATATCCCTACATATTTACCTGCTAATCCCTCTAACCTACACATCCCAGGACACTAAGGGGCAATTTTAGCATAGCCAATGAACCTAACCCGCACATCTTTGGACTGTGGGAGGAAACCAGAGCACCCGGAGAAAACCCACGCAGACACGAGGAGAATGTGCAAACTCCACACAGGCAGTGACCCGAGCCGGGAATCGAACCCAGGACCCTGGAGCTGTGAAGCAGCAGTGCTAACCCACTGTGCTACCATGCCGCCCATTGGCTGGTGCGTACTTCCCATTTATGTAAAATCTGGAGTTAACCTAACATCAATATTCAGCAAAGTACTGGAATCGATGTGAATGGGGCAGGTCAGAGGGCACTGAGAGTCCACATAGGTTTCTTGAAGGGAAATTGTCTTTGACAAATCTCTGCATTCTTAGAGTCATCGAGGTTTACAGCATAGAAACAGGCCCTTCGGCCCAATATGTCCATGCCACCCTTTTTTTAAACCCCTAAAATAGTCACTTCCTTCTGGAAGTGCCATAAAGTCAAAGGCAACTCATGGCTTCAACAATTAATTTATAAACAATAATAAATATCTACAAGGTAGGGGTGTGTAATACTGTCTGCTCCCCTAGTCAGGGCTATGTATAATAATCACTTCTCAGCCTTTTGGCTAAGATCAAGTGTAGATCCGACATGCTGCGCTCGGTTGAAGTCATTAGGTTACATTTCAGCTTCATTTGAAGCCATTTTAAAAGCAGCATCTCGGCCTTTTGACTAAGATGCAAATGAGATCAAGCCTTGGAGGAGGAGCTGCACCTACTCCAATCAGCTTGGATCATGTAGACCAAGCCCAGGACAGGAGGTGAGAGTCCTGTCTTATCAGCTCGGATCGGGAATGTCCCAACTTGTTGAGACTCTGAATTGGATTTGATTGGGTCGAATTGGAATAAAAAACCAAAAAAAAACTTCTACACCCCCACCCCACTCCGTACTATGTTATCCAGATAGAAAGGTCAGTGCGTTATCAACCTTTTGGATTACTTTCTGTACCTGTTGATGAGACTTTTCGATGTGTACCACCCCCCTTCCAAACTGCGTACAAAGACAGTGAATGAATGGTCAAACTTAGTGACTAATATACCCATAGACCTTAACAAATTGTTGCTGTAAATTTTCTGAGGGATGAAGTTGATTGATCAGATAGATGAGTTTCTTATTTATTGATGGATTGGGTCAATATGATGAATCAGTCTGAGACAGACCAAAGGCTGGAGCTCCCCGAGACATCGCTGCTGAGGAAGCTGATTTCAACCAAACTTTGAAAGTGCCAGTTTGGATTTTAATCCTCACTGATTGGTGAATATTGAATGTGGATTTGATAATATTCCAGATATAAAGATCTTTCACTGGCCCAGAGCAGTTCTACTGTCAGATGTTGTCTGGTAACTGTTGGTTCATTCCTGTCTCCTTCGAGGAATCTCGACTCCCCGACTAATTCAAAGGTGGAGATGGTGGAGCAGATTCCAATCCTCTGAGAAATCTAATCAAAGAACAGAACGTGCTGAGCTGAGCTCCATACCGGAGATGAGGGGGTTGGACTATGAAGAGAGACTAAATAGACTGGGTCTGTACTCGTTGGAGTTTAGAAGGATGAGGGGGGATCTTATAGAGACGTATAAGATAATGAAGGGGATGGATAGGGTAGAGGTAGAGAGATTCTTTCCGCTGAGAAAGGATAGCAGGACAAGAGGGCACAGCCTCAAAATAAACGGGGGGGGGGGGGCGCAGTTTAGATCAGAGTTGAGGAGGAACTTCTTCACCCAAAGGGTGATGAATCTCTGGAATTTTCTGCCTGTTGAAGTGGTGGAGGCTGCCTCGCTAAATATATTTAAGTCACGGGTAGATAGGTTTCTGATAGACAGGGGAGAAAGCGGGAATGTGGAACTGAGCCACGACAGATCAGCCATGATCTTATTGAATGGCGGGGCAGGCTCGAAGGGCCAGATGGCCTACTCCTGCTCCTATTTCTTATGTTCTTATGTGATGTTATAAATGGCAAAGGCTGGGTTGAAGAGTCTTTCACCTACCTTAATGTTAAAGGAGAGTCTCATGTGAGTTCTGAGGGCAACAAGACCTCCAGGAGCAAATGGCAGGCAGCAATTCTCTCCGTAACTCTGGGAAAGGTGACAGCCCAGGATGGCGGGACAGAAAGTACCGAGGATACCTGTGGGAAGAAGCATTCCCCAATCAGTATCCATCATTCCCAAAGCCTTTCGCTTATGTTTCCCCATCCAGAGTAACCCAGTGTCAGAGTTCATTCTCCAAATGCAATGTCAGCAAAGAGATCAGCTCTTCACCCGAGTGTTCAAGAGGGGAGCATGCTGGCATCTCTGGCACTGTGAGGAAATGAATAACTGGGAAATGTTTCCTGCATCCCGCTCACTGCTCCTTGTCACAGTTTAATGATAAGGGGCACTGTTTTCTCGGTGAGCCGCAAGTCTCAATCTTATGGCGATCTTATAAAACAAGTGCACAGGTGTGATTCTCGCCAGTAGTGGGAGGTGGAACCTAAACACCCCTGAAGCGGGCTGCAGACACTTGGGGTGCTATTGCACAGGTGCCCCAATCTCCCAGTGAACTGCTGACACCAACCCAGCCCTCCCTGCCCCCAGTCGCTTCTCGTGGAAATCAGTTCCTGTGCTGGTCCCTCCTCAGCCCTACCCATTCCACCCTGACCTATTAATCACCTGTCTGCAGTGATACCTCCTTTTCGCCCATCATGCCTCCTGCAAAGCTCCCCTTTGCCTCCTCCCCTGGCAGGACTCTCTTCCTTCCCTGTCAAGATTTCCCACCCCCACCCCCTGTCATTGCTCCACTCTTGCTTCCCAACTCCCTTGCCAATGCCCTTGGCACAGTTGTTGAAACCCAGTGGGCAGTGCCATTGTACCTGATGGGCAGTGCCAAGGTGTGTTGTGGGCACAGCCAAGCCATGCCCTAACCACCTGGGAATTTCAATGGCCTCTGATTTCTATCCCCACCCCCACCCCCGGAGAGGCCCATTGGTGGAACTGTAGTGATTCTGGCCAATGAGGGATACCGGGAACCCTTTTGGGTGTGAAATTGATCACACTGGCAAAACCGGAGACCAGTTCCAGCGAGCTGGAAAGATCACGTCTGAGTGGTTTCTACTTGCAATCTGAGCTGAGGAAGAATGCTTCAGGAACTCTCTTCCCCCAAAAGCATTGGCTCTTTAAATATTTTCAAGGCTTTTTGTTAACAGGGGATTAGGGGTTTAAAAGGCAGGAGGTTAAGATTGGATCCGCCATGACCAGTGGAGCAGGCCCGAGGGGCTGAATGGTCTTCTCCTATTCCAAGTTCCTTTGACATTGGACCCTGTTTTTACAGGAGCAGTTATTGTCAGATTGTTTACTCTGTTCATAGAACCCTACAGTGCAGAAACAGGCCCTTCGGCCCATCGAGTCTGCACTGAACACAATCCCACCCAGACCCTATCCCCATATCCCTACACATCCAAAATCCCCCCAGTGTGACACTGCTCTGTGTTTTTTTTCTGGGACCTTCCCACAGTGCACAGTCCCTCTAGAGAGCTCTGTAAACGCAGTGTCAGCTGGAGAGTGGTCACATCCCCTCACTGCACCCTGAGCTGCTGTACGGCCTGGTTAACTGTCCAATGTGAACGGTGGTGAATGGGGAAGTGGATGAATGAGTGAATGGATAGCCAGGAGGTTGGGGGCTGGGTGGGTCGGGACGGGAGAAGGTGGAGGTAGTGGGGGGGGGGGTTCAGAGGGTATGCTTGGGTATGCTTGGAGGGTAGTTGAGTTGGGATGGGAGGAGGCAGAGGTAATCGGGGGGTCGGATCAGAAAGTGTGGTTGAGGTTGGGGGCAGTTAGGTCTGGTCAGATCAATGTGAGTAGTTGGTGTGGGAGAGAGTATCAGTCTGTACTAGCCAGGTATTCAATGTGTTTTTTCTAGGTAATTATCCCAGTAAGTACATTGGAATTATCCCAAGTCTCAAAGTCCGGGGTCCCGCAGAATTATCCATCGGAAGTTTAAACCTCCTGAAAAATTCCCATATCGGTCAGCACTTCCACAAGATCCCGACCTACATCTCTGCCACATGCAGCCTACATTTATCCAAAAACTAGGGAATTTGGGGCATTAGGTTCTTTTGTTTACTCTCCCCTCCTCTCCTGACCCTGCCCTCTGCCCCGATCCTCATCCAGCTCTCTGTCTGACCCCTTCCCATGCTGTTCCTGCCTCCCTGGGTTACCACACTTACAAATGGGTATATTGTCAGCCAGGCTGCAGAGTCCCGTGCTCCATGAGCCTGATCCGATCAGTGGATGACATTCAGTCACGGGCTGCTTGGTGATTACACTCATTCCTGCGGACACTTTGAGCTAGCGAGGTAAAAAGCAGAGTGTGTGTCTGAGCTGCAAAGTGAACACAAACCAGCACAAGGTGAATGGCCAACACTGGAGAGAAACAAAGCCTTAACACTGTGAAACACAGCTAAACCAACAGTCTCATAGAACATAGAACATTACAGCACAAACAGGCCCTTCGGCCCTTGAGTTGCGCCGATCACATCAACCCCACCAATCCATAGACCTATCTATAACCCCCAATCCCATTAAACCCCATATACTCATCCAGAAGTCTTTTAAAAGACCCCAGCGAGTTCGCCTCCACCACCGATGACGGCAGCCGATTCCATTCACTCACCATCCTCTGAGTGAAAAACTTACCCCTAACATCACCTCTGTACTTCCCTCCCCGCACCTTAAATCTGTGTCCTCTCGTAGCGACCATTTCAACCCGGGGAAATAGCCTCTGAGAGTCCACCCTATCTATTCCTCTCAACATTTTATAAACTTCTATCAGGTCGCCTCTCAATCTTCGCCTCTCCAGGGAAAAGAGTCCCAGCTCCCTCAACCTATCTTCATAAGGCATGCCTCCCAGTCCAGGCAACATCCTTGTAAATCTCCTCTGCACCCTTTCAATAGCTTCTACGTCTTTCCTATAGTGAGGCGACCAGAACTGCGCACAGTACTCCAAATGAGGCCTGACGAGGGTCCTGTAAAGTTGCAGCATTACCTCCCGACTCCTAAACTCAATCCCTCGATTAATGAAGGCCAGTACACCATACGCCTTCTTGACCACCTCCTCCACCTGCGAGGCCGATTTAAGAGTCCTGTGAATCCGGACCCCGAGATCCTTCTGCTCTTCAACGCTACTAAGACCCCTGCCCTTAATAGTGTACTCGTTCATCCCGTTGGTTCTGCCGAAATGGACGACTACACATTTATCCGCGTTGAAGTCCATCTGCCACTTCTCCGCCCATTCCTGCATCCTATCTATGTCCTGCTGCAACTTTTGACATCCTTCCAGACCATCCACAACACCGCCGACCTTCGTGTCATCAGCGAACTTGCTAACCCATCCCTCCACTTCCTCATCTAGGTCATTTATGAAAATGACAAACAGCAAGGGTCCCAGAACAGATCCCTGGGGCACCCCACTGGTGACTGACCTCCATTCCGAAAAAGACCCATCCACAACCACTCTCTGCCTTCTGCAGGCAAGCCAGTTCTGGATCCACAAGGCCAAAGGCCCTTGGATCCCATGCCCTCTCACCTTCTCAAGAAGTCTTGCATGGGGGACCTTATCAAAAGCCTTGCTGAAGTCCATGTACACTACGTCCACGGCACTTCCTTCGTCAATGTGTTCAGTCACATTATCGAAGAACTCAACTAGGCTCGTAAGGCACGACCTGCCCTTGACAAATCCATGCTGACTATTCCTGATCATGTCAAACCTCTCCAAATGCTCGTAAATCTTGTCCCTCAGAAGCCTCTCCATCAGCTTACCAACCACTGAGGTCAGACTCACCGGGCGGTAATTTCCCGGGCTATCTCTGTTCCCTTTCTTGAAAATAGGGACTACATCCGCAATCCTCCAATCTTCCGGAACCTCTCCCGTCTCCATTGACGACGCAAAGATCATCGCCAAGGGCTCTGCAATCACTTCCCTGGCCTCCCACAGTATCCTGGGGTACATCCCATCTGGTCCCGGCGACTTATCTCCCTTGATAGAATTCAAAAGTTCTAACACATCCTCCTCCTTAATGTCCACGTACTCAATCTTTTCCACCTGCTGCAAGTCCATAGCAAGATCTCCCAAATCAGCTTCCACAGTCTCAGATCCTGAAACAACAAGATTTGATCATAGAATCCCTACAGTGCAGGAGGAGGGCATTTGGCCCATTGAGTCTGCACCAACCACAATCCCACCCGGGCCCTATCCTCATAACCCCATGCATTTATGCTCACTAGCCTCCCTGACAGTAAGGGGCAATTTAACATGGCCAATCCACCTAACCACACATCTCTGGACTGGGAGGAAACTGGAGCATCTAGGGAAACCCATGCAGACACGAGGAGAATGTGCAAACTCCACATAGATAGTGACCTGAGGCTGGAATTGAACCCGGGTCCCTGGCGCTGTGAGGTAGCAGTGCTAACTGCTGTGCTATTGTGCCACCGACTTGATTAAATAGGACAAAGTGAACAATAAACAAGAGTGTTAGTGGACCAATCAAAGGTTGCCACAAGCTGGAGTCCACAATGATGTTTGTGTCACTCTTGTGTGGAGGGGGCTGGTGCAGGGTGGCTCCTGATTGGTCCTCAGGCTGGTGCAGGGTGGCTCCTGATTGGTCCTCAGGCTGGTGCAGGGTGGCTCCTGATTGGTCCTCAGGCTGGTGCAGGGTGGCTCCTGATTGGTCCTCAGGCTGGTGCAGGGTGGCTCCTGATTGGTCCTCAGGCTGGTGCAGGGTGGCTCCTGATTGGTCCTCAGGCTGGTGCAGGGTGGCTCCTGATTGGTCCTCAGGCTGGTGCAGGGTGGCTCCTGATTGGTCCTCAGGCTGGTGCAGGGTGGCTCCTGATTGGTCCTCAGGCTGGTGCAGGGTGGCTCCTGATTGGCCCTCAGGCTGGTTTGGACTCCACATCAAAAGAGATTTCCAACACTCTGTCCAATCACAGGATAACAAATGGGTCAGAACCGTAAGGTCCATCAACCCAAGAATAATCTGAGAAATCTCAATGAAAAACATCTGTCAACATTTCCAATGGGTTTTGTAAATGGAGGAATGGAGTAAACACTGTTTAAACACCATTAGATTCTGTGTACAGTTTCAGAAGCTCCATTGTAGACAAAGCATTAGAGAGTGGGCAGTGTAGATTCACCAGGATAATACCTGGATGTGGAGCTCAGGTTCTGAGGAGAGAGTTACATTCCTGGGGCTGTTCCTACTGTAGCAGAGAAGGCCAACAGGAGATTTATTAGTGGTATTTAAAATGATGAAGAGTTTTGATCGATGGAATAGGGAAAGCCTGTCTCTGTGATTGAGGAGTGAGGGCAGAGTGGTTAGTCATTTCAATATCACAACACATAAGAGGTTAGAAGAAATTCCAAAGAGCTACAAAGAACAAAGAACAAAGAACAACCCAGCACGGGAAACAGGCCCTTCGGCCCAACGAGCCCGCGCCGCCACATCACCGTACACCTATTCTACCCTGCATGTCTATGAATGGAACCCTACTCAGTCAGATTCAGGGAAGAAATAGTGTCAATTTGGTAAAAACCGATTAGCCTGAGAGCACATCTTTGGGGTGTGGGAGGAAACCGGAGCGCCCGGAGGAAACCCACGCAACCACAGGGAGAATGCGCAAACTCCCACAGACACAGGCCCAAATCCATGTGTCTGCACAGCCAGCAGTGCTAGTCACTGAGCTGTTGCGGCGCCCATCTACCGGTCCAGGATCAAGCACACACACCGACATGAAGTACTAGGCCACTCCTGGAACTTCCAAGAGCAGCCCAGGCACGACCCGCCGTGTGAATGCCCCTCGTTTGACACGAGGTGGACCTCCACCTGTGGAATAAAGACAAAAATATTGAGCTGCTGGAATTTGCAATGTTGTTCAAAAAGACCAGTTCATTTTTGGGGGGAAGTTTGATAAATATTTGAAGCAATGGAAGGTACAAGTATTTATGAAGAGATTAGTTTTGGATTCACACAGAGCTGTGCGGAGAGAGCTGGCAAATTAGTTTTATTTGGCATTGCTCCAGCAGACAGCTGCAGTGACACAATGGGCCCACTGGTCTCTGTGTTCTATGCCTCAATGATTTAATGTTCATATTCTTGTGCGCACTATTGGGGCGTAGGGTCCAGTAGCACATTCCCTGCTTCCTTTTCCATCCCTGCTCATTGAGAGAGGGCAGCTGGTGAATTAAGCAGCTTATCTGAATTTACAACCATTGCAGAGACAGAGCGGAGAAAAGTGAGGTGGAGAAAGTCCATTAGCAATGACTACAGCCCACCTGACCTTCAATTTACAATGGAATCAACTAGCAACTTTCCCTATCTCTGCCCAAGTACACGATATGCAAAAGATCCAGAAAATCTGGCTGGAGGTGGCCAAACCATGGCTCACAAAGGAAATTAGAGATAGTATTAGATCCAAAGAAGAGGCATACAAATTGGCCAAAAAAAACAGACCTGAGGATTGGGAGCAGTTTAGAATTCAGCAAAGGAGAACCAAGGGACTGATTTAAGAAGGGGACAATAGAGAATGAGAGTAAACTTGCAGCAAACATAATAACTGACTAAAATTTTTCTAGGAGAGAAAGATTGATGAAGACAAATGTAGGTTCCAGGGAAGCTGGCATCAGAACATTAGGGCACCAACGCACAAGGTGCCCCAGTCTGACAACGAACCAGGAGAATTTCCCCACCTGCACCCCCCCCGGCCATCAACAACGGCCCCCCCACCCCCCCAATCGTTGGTGCTTTATCACCAATTCCCCCCTCCCCCCCACAAACACCAACATGGGTCACCGGCATCAGGACCCCCCCCCCCCCGATGAGTCCCCTGGCTGACCCCAGCAAGCCCACCCATGCACAACGCCCCACATGATGCCCCCTGCATTTGGCTCACCCCTATTTACCCCCTGCCCCCTTGGCACTGCCTTGGGGTATTTAAGGTGCCAGTTGAGCAGTACCCAGCCATGCTCCTGACTGCCTGGGGTTTCCCCCCCCACCTGCCCCCCCCAGCGTGCCCATGGCATCTGGATTCCGCGACTGAAGAGCAATAGTGATTCTTGCCGGAATGGCCTCTAACCCTGATGCTGCTGTGAAGTGAGAACAAGGCTTACGTCCAGATTTCTTTGACTGATACCTTGAAAGAATGCTCCATAAGGAGCCATTCTCAGCAATCAGTTTTGATGGGAAGGGATAGGAATCGATGCTGTCGCTGGTATTGGGCACTGAGGGTCAATGGTCAGTATCGTGTCTAATGGCCCACAGTGGGCAGCAGCTGACTCCTGAATATTTCTCCCTCTGTCGCTTCATGTGTTGATACGAGACACAAAGGAAGGGCTGGCTTCAGCTGCGATACGCTTTATGGTCTAATCGCTTTGCGATAATCCGAAGAGACGCTGATCCTAGCCAAGGTTCAGTGTCTTTTGGGAACACAGGCCATTCAGCCCCTTGAGCCTGAGCTACTATTCAATCAGATCATGGCTGATCTGTGAACTAACTCCATATACACTTACCTTTCACCATAACAATGATCTATCAATCTTAGATTTAAAATCTCACACTAATTGCTACTTGTGGAAAGAGATTCAAACTTGGTTAACCCTTTGTGTGTGTAGTTTCCTAATTTCACTCCTGAAAAAGCAGGCTCTAATTTTAAGAGTATTTCCCGAGACCCGGAGTTCCCAACCAGCAGAACATAAGAACATAAGAAATAGGAGCAGGAGTAGGCCATCTGGCCCTTCGAGCCTGCCCCGCCATTCAATAAGATCATGGCTGATCTGAAGTGGATCAGTTCCACTTTCCCGCTTTCTCCCCATAACCCTTAATTCCCCTGTCTATCAGAAACCTATCTACCCGTGACTTAAAAATATTTAGCGAGGCAGCCTCCACCACTTCAATGGGCAGAGAATTCCAGAGATTCACCACCCTTTGAGTGAAGAAGTTCCTCCTCAACTCTGTTCTAAACCGCCCCCCCTTTATCTTGAGGCTGTGCCCCCTAGTCCTACTGTCCTTTCTGAGCGGGAAGAGTCTCTCCACCTCTATCCTATCCATCCCATTCATCATCTTATACGTCTCAATGAGATCTCCCCTCATTCTTCTAAACTCTAACGAGTACAAGCCTAGTTTATTCAGCCTCTCCTCATAGCTCAACCCCCTCAACTCCAGCATCAGCCTAGTAATTAATCTCTCTCGGGCTCTCAGTTTGTTAACAGCTTGGAAACTTTGATTGAGTCATCCCTCAAACTTCCAAACTGGGTCTGTGTAATCGGATACCTCTGGTAAATATACAAAGAACAAAGAACAAAGAACAAAACAGCACGGGAAACAGGCCCTTCAGCCCAACGAGCCCGCGCCGCCGTCCTTCCTTCCTTTTAGGTTTGGGTGTCCAGAGCTGCTTGCAGTGTGATCCAGACAGGATTTTATATAATAAAGCTTGACTACCATTGTCCAGTACTCCAATCCCCTCTCTACTGATCAAGGTCCCATTAACCATGAACCGTGTACCCAGACCCTAGTCCCCACCCCCTCCCCCCAGTCTCCTAGAATTCACCGTTTCTAGATTTTCACCATGTTAGGAAGCATTCTGTTGCATCCTCTGTCAATCAGGTGACAAAGGGAAGACATTCAGAAACACAGAAACTAGAATATTTCCCAGAAAACATTCAAATGACAGATCTTTAAACCCTTAAAAACAAAGTAAATCACTCACTTGTCAGATGCAGGATTTATTTCAATCAGCAAGGAATACGTGATGAGGTTATTTCAACTGTTGGAAAGTGGAAGTAAGAAGGATTCTGACTGATGCAAGAGCACACAGCCCACACTGATAATCCCACTTACAAATATTACTGACTAACTCCCAGCCTGGGACTGCGCAATATTCACTTCCAGTGTCCGTTCCCATCACAGTTACAGAGCAACAGACACCAAAAGCAGAACTGAGTGAAACTCAACACTGAATGAGACTCTGGGGTGTCCACCACTGGAATCAGAGCAGGTGAGGGGCAGACCATAGAAAGGTCCGTTAACCTTGGGAGAGATTTTCCAGGTTTGGGCGAACACCTGCCCTCTGAGTGAGACTCGGACTGAAACTCAACTCGAGTGAGACTCAACCCCAAGTGAAACTTCTGTTCTGGAACATGGGATCTTTTCTTTCTGCTCGAGAAGGGGATACTTTCAGATCACATGTCGTAGGTACAAAAGTAGGCCATTTGGCTCATCGAGTCTGTTCCACCATTCAATGAGATCACAACTGATTTGATCTGATAATCCTCAACTCCACTTTCCCACTTTGTCCTCATAACCCTCGATTAAAAATCTCTCTATCTCAGCCTTGAACATACTGAATGACCCAACCTCTACAGCCCTCTGCGGTAAAGAATTCCACAGATTCCCTAGCCTCTGAGAGAAGAAATTCTTCATCCATCTTCAGTGGACACCTCTTACTCTGAGATTATGCCCTCTGGTCCTAAACTCTCCCACAAGGGGAAACATCCTCTCACAACTACCCGTCAAGCCCCCAGAGAATTTTATATGTCTCAAAAAGGTCGCTTCTCATTCTTCTAAACTCCAGTGAGTACAGGCCCAGCCTACTCAAGCTCTGCTCATAAGAAAATCCCTTCATACCCAGACAAACTTGGCAATAGTACATTCATTCCTCTCATTCAAGTCATTGATATATATCGTAAATAACTGTGGCCCCAGCACTGATCCCAGTGATGCTCCACAGGCTATCCTCCTGAAAATGCACCTCTTATCCTAACTCTGTCTTTATCAGTTAGCCAATTGTTTGTCCATGCTAATATACTACCCCCTACACCCTGGGCTTTTCAGAGAGTCACAGAGGTCTATGACTCTTATTAAATAGCCTTTTGTGCAGTGCTTTACCAAACACTTTTTGGAGAAGTGTATTACATCTACTTGTTCCCCTCTATCTGTCATCCTTGCTACCACCTTGCTTGGTAGACTTGTCATATTTTCAGGCACTGAGTAACCCTGCAGGTGATTTCAGCCTTGAGAAGGATAGATCAGAGCGACAACAAGGATTTTCCTTTGTCTCTCAACAATTCATGAGGGCCCTCATGACTGATTGGACATGTCTTCCTATAAACCTGTGTCCCCTTGGGTAATATACTGAATCAATGTCCACAGAATTCTTTAAACTGTATTCCTTATCAGCATTGTCATTACTCTGTTTTAGATCATCATTTCTTTGGTAACTCTTTTCTTAGAATCCCTTCTGTGCAGAAGGAGGCTATTCAGCCCATTGAGTCTGTACAAACTCTCTGACAGAGTATCTTACGCAGGCCTTCTCCCCTGCGCTATCCGTATAATGCCACATTTCCCATGTCTAATCAATCTAATCTACATATCTTGGGACACTAACGGCTAATTTTAGTACGGCCAATCCACCTAACCCACACATCTTTGGACTGTGGGAGGAAACCGGAGCACCCGGAGGAAACCCATGCAGACACGGGGAGAACATACAAACTCCACACAGTCTCCTGAGACTAAAATTGAACCTGGGTCCCTGGCGCTTGTGAGGCAGCAGTGCTAACCTCTGTGCCACTGTACCGCACTTTTTCTTTTGATGTTTCAGGAAAGGTCTCCTGGTATAGTCTGAGCAGAATGAACATCTGTTCTGGTATCAGTCTTCAGATTCAGAATTATTTCTTGCCCTCTTCCTAATCAGACTGGTTGTGAATCTTTCTCTGTGAACTGTCACATCCAGCCCTTTCATACAGTTACCAAAAGAGAAAATGCTGGACAATCTCAGCAGGTCTGGCAGCATCTATAAGGTGGTGACGTTTCAAATCCAGATGACCCTTTGTCAAAGCTTTAATCCTTTCATACCATTATATTGTTCCTCTTCTGTTCTCCAATTCATCATTGTCTTCCAAGGTAGGGATGTTTTATTTTTCTCCTCATTTGCTCTTTCCCTCTGTTTCTGATAACTCCTTCCCACCTTCTGTTTTTATTGTTATGTCTTTTCCCATTGGGCTTTTGACAAGCTCTCAAGCATGACCCTGATGTGGTTTACTTCCTGCTGTCTGTTTGTCCATATCTCTTGCACAGCTCTCTCTCTGCCTGCTGGACACTCTTTCACGGCATCAATCCTGCTGCCTTTGTCTTGTCCACAGTTTGGTATGTGTCTCCTTGTGGTTTCATGCACTCTGATATTGTGAGCCTTCCCCTTCCATCTAATCCCAGCAAGTCATTTTGTATCTCAGGGAATGCAGAGCCTTGGGTGAGCTGATGTATCAGTTTGTTCCCTTGGGTCTACATTTGCTAGCTACATATTTAAGTTTTGATAAGAAATTGTCAATAAGTTCACTGAGTTCCTTTGGAATTTGACTGGAGTAGTGTGAAGTTTTGAAAAGTTTAGTCTGGGTTTTCCTGTCATTCTCACTCCTCTCAGATATTAAACAAATCTAACCCATTCCCATTTACCCACGCAAGGATGTAGCTGATTCTTTTCTTTTCACGAATGCCATTTTGAACACTGTGGAATGTTGTATTGCGCTATTGTTTAAACTTCTCAAATGCCATTTTGACATCTTTATCCTCTCGATTCATCCTGAGCTGGAGCCATGTTTCTCAGTCACCCACAGGGCAGACCCAGTGGGGGTAGCAGCACGGTGGTGTATGGACTGGACCAACTTTCTCTGGGAGTCCTCCATGTCAGCTCTGGACAAAGTCTCACGGCATCAGGTCAAAGATAGGCAAGACCCTTCCTGCTGGTTACCATGTAACACTGCCCCCTCAGCTGATGACTCAGTACTCCTCCATGTTGAGCCCCACTTGGAGGAAGCACTGAGGCAAGGGTGTAGAATCTACAATGGGTGATGTCTATCACCAAGAGTTTGCTTAGTAGCTCCACCACAAACTGAGCTGGCCGCCTCCTAAAGGACATAACTGCTAGACTGAGTCTCGATGTGGGTATGCCGGCGTTGGACTGGTGTAAACACAGTAAAAAGTCTGACAACACCAGGTTTTAGTCCAACCGATTTATTTGATAATATACTCACAAGCTTTCGAGGGGACTGCCTCTTCGTCAGGTGAATGGAGAATTAAGAGGCAGTTCCCTCGAAAGCTTGTGAGTATATTATCAAATAAATCGGTTGGACTAAAACCTGGTGTTGTCAGACTTTAGACTGAATCTCCACAGCGAGTGGTGCGGGAACCAACAAGAGATAAAATTGAACGTGACTAACCTCACTAACCTGCCTACTGCAGTATCTGACCAAAGGCACAGTCCTTGTGGAGATAAAGTCCCATCTTCACATTGAGGATACCCTCCATTGTGTTGTGTGGCACTACCACCGTGCTAAATGGGATAGATTTTGAACAGTCTCAACAGCAACTCAAGACTGGTGATGGACATTAAACACTGGAGGAGGAGGCTCCACAAATAACCCCATCCTCAATGATAAAGGAGCCCAGACGTTGTTTCACAGCAATCTTCAGCCAGAAGTGTCAAGTGGATGATCCATCTCAGCCTCCTCCAGTGGTCCCCAGCATCTCAGGTGTCAGTCTTCAACCAATGTGAATCACTCCATGTGATATCAACAGATGGTTGGAGGCACTGGATACTGGAGATATAATGGGCCCTGATAACATTCCAGCAATAGTACTGAAGACTTGTGCTCCACAACTTGCCGTTCCCCTAACCAAGCTCTTCCAGTACAGTTATGACACTGGCATTTGCCCAACAATGTTCAATGTCCTCATTGTTCCGTGGGAGCACTGAAGAGAGGCTGCGATTTGCGAGTGGAGAGCTTGTGGGTACAGCGGCTTTTTCTTTCTTTTAAAAACTAACTTTGTTTAGTGGGGGTTTTTTTTTTGATTGTTTTAAGTTTGACCCCGGAAGTAGTCGCGAGAGCACTCGGGTCACGTTTTTTTTTCACCCTACTATAAATTAGACCGGAGGGGTTTCCCGATACTCTACACAGGTAGAGTATCCCAGCCCTCCCCTAACCTAAAAAAGAGAGAGAGAGAGAGGGGCTCTGTCTGAGAGCTGGTAAGACTGCTTTTGTTTTTGTGTGTGCTGTAAGGGCTTTGGCTCACAGGGCCAAGAGATAAGGTAAGTTATAAGTTTTTCTTTACTTTTTCCTCTGGGTTGCTATAAGGGGTAAGTATGAGTGTGAGACCTGTATGTTGCTGCCAATGCAACACGTGGGAGGTCTTGGAGGCTCCTGGTCTGCCAGACATCCACACCTGTGCTCGGTGTGTGGAGCTGCAGGTCCTACGGAACCAGGTTAAGGAGCTGCAAATGCAGCTCGAGGACCTTCGGCTCGTTCGGGAGAGTGAGGAGGTTATAGATAGGAGCTATAAACAAGTAGTCACACCAGGGCAACGGGATGAGGGCACTTGGGTAACTATTAGGAAGGGGAAAACACGGGTGATGGAGAGCACTCCGGTGGATGTCCCCCTTCAAAATAAGTACTCCGGCCTGAGTACTACTGGGGGGGACAGCTCATCTGAGGGAGGAAGCGGTGGCCAGGTCTCTGGACCTGAGCCAGTGAGCCAAAAAATCAAAAAAGAGAGCAGAAAGGTAGTTTTAATAGGGGACTCCACAGTGAGGGGGGCGGATAGGCGTTTTTGTGGACGTAGACGGGAGTCGCGGATGGTGGTTTGTCTCCCTGGGGCTGGGATTCGGGATGTCTCTGGGCGTGTCCCAGACATCCTGAAAGGGGAGGGTGAGGAACCAGAGGTTGTAGTACATATAGGTACTACTGACGTAGGCAAGAAGAGGGAGGCACTCGTGAAAAGGACTATAGGGAACTGGGTAGGCAGCTGAGGAAGAGAAAAGCGAAGGTAGTAATCTCAGGATTGCTGCCTGTGCCACGGGAGAATGAGGGAAGAAATGAAATGAGGTGGAGGGTGAATGCGTGGCTGAGGGACTGGTGTAGAGGGCAGGGATTTCGGTTCCTAGATCACTGGGACCTCTTTAGGGGTAGGTGGGACCTGTATAGTAAGGACGGGTGGCACTTAAATACCAGGGGGACTAATATCTTGGCGGGAAGATTGGCTAAGGCTACCAGGGGGACTTTAAACTAGAAAGGATGGGGGGAGGGAACTGTGATGGGGAGACTGGGACGGAGGAGGTTCGCTCCCAGGTAGGGGAGGACCGCAGGCAGTATGGGAGGGAGGTTAGACAGGCGGTGGAGAAGGGAAATGCCCAGACTGAGGGGCTGAAGTGTATATATTTTAATGCAAGGAGTGTAGTGAATAAGGTAGATGAGCTTAGGGCGTGGATAGCTGTTTGGGATTGTGATGTGGTGGCCATTACGGAGACTTGGATGTCTCAGGGACAGGACTGGGTACTTCAGGTGCCAGGTTTCAGATGTTTCAGGAAGGACAGGGAGGCTGGCAGAAGAGGTGGTGGAGTGGCACTGTTAATCAGGGACAGTGTCATGGCTGTAGAGAAGGAGGATGTTGTGGAGGGACTTTCTACAGAGTCTCTGTGGGTGGAAGTTACAAACAGCAAAGGGTTGAAAACTTTGCTGGGTGTATTCTATAGGCCGCCCAATAGTGACAGGGAAGTTGAAGTGCAAATAGGGAAACAGATTCTGGAGAGATGTTTTAATAACAGAGTTGTCGTGATGGGAGACTTCAATTTCCCAAACATCGACTGGAATATCCCTAGGGTAAGGGGTTTGGCTGGGGAGGAGTTTGTTAGGTGTGTTCAGGAAGGTTTCTTGTCATAGTATAAGCCTACGAGGAGAGAGGCAGTACTTGACCTGGTACTGGCGAATGAACCAGGGCAGGTGATGGATCTCTCGGTAGGAGAGCATCTTGGAAATGGTGACCATAATTCTATCTCCTTCACAATTGCATTGGAACGAGATAGGATCAGGCAGGCTAGGAAGGTGTTTGTCTGGAGTAAGGGGAGATACGAAGAAGTCAGGAAGTTACTTGGACAAATAAACTGGAAGGAGGCGTTCTTAGGGAAAAGTACCGAAGGAAGGTGGCAGATATTCAAGGAAAGTGTGTCTGGAGCTCTGAATGACAACGTTCCGATGAGACAAGGGGGTTTTGGTAGGTCGCGGGAACCGTGGTGCACGAAGGCTGTGTTGAACCTAGTCAGGAGGAAAGGGAAGGTGTATAAGAGGTTCAGGGAATTAGGAGAGGTTAAAGATTTTGAGGAGGATAAGGACTGTAGGAAGGAACTTAAAAGGGAAATTAGGAGAACCAGAAGGGGTCATGAGAAGACCTTGGCGGGTAAGATTAAGGAGAATCCCAAGGCCTTCTATAAATATGTGAAAGGTAAAAGGATAAGAAGAGAAGGGATAGGACCTATAAAAGGTGAGGGGGGAAAGGTTTGTGTGGAACCAGAAGAAATGGCAGAGGTGCTTAATGAGTACTTTGCCTCAGTATTCACAGTGGAAGCTGATTTGGGAGATCTTGCTATGGACTTGCAGCAGGTGGAAAAGATTGAGTACGTGAATATTAAGGAGGAGGATGTGTTAGAACTTTTGAAAACTATCAAGTAGATAAGTCGCCTGGACCAGATGGGATGTACCCCAGGATACTGTGGGAGGCGAGGGAAGTGATTGCAGAGCCCCTGGCGATGATCTTTGCGTCGTCAATGGAGACGGGAGAGGTTCCGGAAGATTGGAGGATTGCGGATGTAGTTCCTATTTTCAAGAAAGGGAACAGAGATAGCCCGGGAAATTACCGACCGGTGAGTCTGACCTCAGTGGTTGGTAAGCTGATGGAGAGGCTTCTGAGGGACAAGATTTACGAACATTTGGAGAGGTTTGACATGATCAGAAATAGTCAGCATGGATTTGTCAAGGGCAGGTCGTGCCTTACAAACCTAGTTGAGTTCTTCGATAATGTGACTGAACACATTGACGAAGGAAGTGCCGTGGACGTAGTGTACATGGACTTGAGCAAGGCGTTTGATAAGGTCCTCCATGCAAGACTTCTTGAGAAGGTGAGAGGGCGTGGGATCCAAGGGCCTTTGGCCTTGTGGATCCAGAACTGGCTTGCCTGCAGAAGGCAGAGAGTGGTTGTGGATGGGTCTTTTTCGGAATGGAGGTCAGTCACCAGTGGGGTGCCCCAGGGATCTGTTCTGGGACCCTTGCTGTTTGTCATTTTCATAAATGACCTGGATGAGGAAGTGGAGGGATGGGTAAGTAAGTTCGCTGATGACACTAAGGTCGGTGGTGTTGTGGATGGTCTGGAAGGATGGCAAAAGTTGCAGCAGGACATTGATAGGATGCAGGAATGGGCGGAGAAGTGGCAGATGGACTTCAATGTGGATAAATGTCCATTTTGGCAGAACCAACGGGATGAACGAGTACACTATCAAGGGCAGGAGTCTTAGTAGTGTTGAAGAGCAGAAAGATCTTGGGGTCCAGGTCCACAGGACTCTTAAATCGGCCTCGCAGGTGGAGGAGGTGGTCAAGAAGGCGTATGGTGTACTGGCCTTCATTAATCGAGGGATTGAGTTTAGGAGTCGGGAGGTAATGCTGCAACTTTATAAGACCCTTGTCAGGCCTCATTTAGAGTATTGTGCGCAGTTCTGGTCGCCTCACTATAGGAAAGACGTAGAAGCTATCGAAAGGGTGCAGAGGAGATTTACAAGGATGTTGCCTGGACTGGGAGGCATGCATTATGAAGTTAGGTTGAGGGAGCTGGGACTCTTTTCCCTGGAGAGACGAAGGTTGAGAGGCGACCTGATAGAAGTTTACAAAATGTTGAGAGGAATAGATAGGGTGGACTCTCAGAGGCTATTTCCCCGGGTTGAAATGGTCGCTACGAGAGGACACAGATTTAAGGTACAGGGAGGGAAGTTCAGAAGTGATGTTAGGGGTAAGTTTTTCACTCAGAGGGTGGTGAGTGAATGGAATCGGCTGCCGTCAGTGGTGGTGGAGGCGAACTCGCTGGGGTCTTTTAAAAGACTTCTGGATGAGTATATGGGGTTTAATGGGATTGGGGATTATAGATAGGTCTATAGATTGGTGGGGTTGATGTGATCGGCGCAACTCGTGGGCCGAAGGGCCTGTTTGTGCTGTAGTGTTCTATGTTCTAATGTGGAAAATTAGCCAGTTACATCCTGTACACAAAAAGCACAACAAATCCAACCCAGCCAAATATTGCCTAATCCGCCCAAATTTAATAATCAATAAAGTGATGGAAAGGGTCATTTACAGTGCTATCACATTATACTTGCTTAATAATAACTTGCTCACAGACACTCAGTTTGGGGGGGAAACAGGAGAACCCAGAGGAAACCCACACAGACACAAGGAGAATGTACAAACTGCACACTGACAGTGACCTGAGGCTGGAATTGAACCTGGGTCCTTGGCACTGTGAGGCAGCAGTGCTAACCACTGTGCCACCCCAGGTCATCCCTCTCTATTGTGCTAAACCATCGTTAACTAACATAACCACCCCTCTATACTTTCTTTGCTTCTGTCCTTCCTAAATACCCTTTAATATTCAGGTCCCAATCCATGTCCTTCTGCAGGCATGTCTCCATAATGGCTACTAAATCACAATTATTTCTATACACACTCTCAGTTCACTTCAGCTTGTTTCAAAAGTTACATGAATTAGATACAGAACTTAGATACAGATACAGCTTGCAAGAACCCTAGTTCCAGCATGGTTCAGCTGTAGACCATCCCAATCTCACTTTCCAGTACTGGTGCCTGTGTCCCACGAATCAGAACTCACTTCTTCCACCCAGTCTTTGAGCCAAGCACTCACTTCTCTGATTTGTCCTATTCCAATTTGCACATCGTTCACTCATAGTCCCGAAATTATGAACTTCTACTTCTTAATTTGTTGTCAAGTTCCTCAATGGACTATTCAGAACCTCCTTCTTTGTCCTGTTGATGTGTGGTACCTACACGGACCACAACAACTGGATCTTCTCCAAAGAAACATTATTGTGGATGCTGGAATTTGAAACCAAAAGAGAAAATGTTGGAAAATCTCAGCGGGTCGCAGCATCTACAAGGAGAGAAAAGAGCTGATGTTTCGAGTCCATCTGGCAAGACCTGCTGAGATTTTCCAGCATTTTCTCTTTTGGATCCTCCCCTCTCCCTCCAGCCTGGAGCAGTTCCAAACCCTGTCACCGAGTCTCACTCCCTCTGACTACACTGTCACCTTCTGCCACATTTTACTCCCATCATTTGAATGGTTTCCTGTACCACAATGTCATGGTCACTTTGCTCATCCACCCTGCAGCCCCCACTCTCATGCAAACAAGCTGAAAGATATCTCAAACATGTTGGCCTGTTACAAGGGCTGAGGCTCCTGCTCTTTGGGCCTCTCTTGCAGTCACATTCTGCTGTCCCTGACCACTGAACAAATCAGAAGACCCTATCCTAAAGGGTGTGACCGCCTGCTGGAATAAAGTGTCCAGGAGGTCATCTTACAGCTGTACAAAACTGTAAACGTCTGGTTGCCGCATTATAGGAAAGATGTGGAAGCATTGGGAAGGACGCAGAGGAGATTTACCAGGTATGGTGGGAAGGTCTTATGAGGAAAGACTTGAGGTTATTTTTGTTAGAGAGTAGATTAAGAGGTGACTTATTAGAGGCATACAAGATGATCAGAGGATTAAATAGAGTGGACAGTGAGAGCCTTTTTCCTCAGATGGTGATGGCTAACACGAGGGGACATAGCTTTAAATTAAGGGGTGGTAATTATAGGACAGATGTCAGAGGTAGGTTCTTTACTCAGAGGGTAGTAAGGGTGTGGAATGCCCTGCCTGCAGCAGTTGTGGACTCACCAACTTTAAGGGCATTCAAATGGTCAGTGGATAGGCATATGGATAACATTGGAATAGTTTCAGTTAGAGGGTCATTAGATTGGTTTCAGAGGTCGGTGCAACATTGAGGGCCGAAGGGCCTGTACTGCGCTGGAATGTTCTATGAAACTCTTCCCCCCTCAATGTGCTACAGTGTTCACAATTCAGTTTCCAGCTCAATAACTCTGAGCCCAAGCTCCTGCAGTCACAGACATTTACTGCAGATGCGTCTGCCCTGGATCACTCCGGTATCCAGAAATCCCACTGCCTGCAGCAACAGCACATCACCTGCCCTCCTATCTCCAATGTGTGTTCATTAATTAATAATTGCTAATTAATCAATTCAGAATTAATAAAGTCTAAATGTCTATATTTGTTTTGGCACAGCCAGTAATCTTTACAATACTGGTAAAACAATACAACACTTACGTACTGATGTAACTTACAGATTCTAATAATGCCCCGTACTGCCTTATCTGCCCCTTCACCAACACTGAAATCAAATACTAAAAACTGGAGGCTGAAAAAGAACAGCAGAAAAACACACTTCCTTCCCAAACTACACTAAACTCCTCACTCAGTACACTGTACTTCATGCAGCAAACCTTACTTAAAGCAGCTCATTTTTCCAGTGCAGACTCTCACTCAGTCTCCCCTCACTGTCTGAGCGCCTCTTACTGATCAGGAAGATGGTTGTGGTTGTTGGAGATCAGTGCCAGGAGTTCCTTGAGAAAGTATCCTGGGCCCAACCATCTTCAGCTGCTTCATCAATGACCTTCCCTCTGTCACAGTGTCAGAGTGGGGTTGTTCACTGACGATTGCACAATGTTCAGCACCGTTCACGACTCCTCAGGGACTGAAGCAGCTCATGTTCAAACCCAGCCTGGCTTGGGCTGACAAGTAGCAAATAGTATTCATGCCACACAAGTCCCAGGCAACGACCATCTCCAACAAGAGAGGATCTAACCATTGCCCCTTTGACATCTATGTCATTATTATTGTTGAATCCCCTACTAACAACATCCTTGGGATTGCCATTGATCAGAACTGAACGGAACTAACCATGTAAATTCTGTGGCTATCACAGAGAAGGCCAGAGGCTGGAAACCCTGTGATGATATCACAGCCCCTGACTCCCCAAAGCACAAGTCAGGGGTGTGATGGAATACTCCCCATTGCCTGGATGGGGGCAGCTCCAACAACACTCGAGAAACTCGACACCATCCAGGACAAAGCAGCCCCACTCGATCAGCAGCACATCCACAAACATTCAATTTCTTCATTTCTGGCAGCCGTGTGTACCATCCACAAGATGCACTGCTGCAACTCACCAAGGGTCCTTAGGCACCACTTTCTAAACCCACAATCGCTAATACCTAGAAAGATAAGGGCAGTAGATACCTGGGAGCACCACCATCTGGAGATTCCCTTCAAGTCACTCACCATCCTGACTTGGAAATATATCGCTGTTCCTTCACTGTCGCTGGGTCAAAATCCTAGAACTCCCTCCCTAACAGCACTGTGGGTGTACCTACACCATGTGGACTGCAGCATTTCAAGGCAGCTCAACACTACCTTCTCAAAGGTGACTCATTTGGGTTTCATTCATAGTCATCTTGCTGTGCTTTGCCATTGAAATACACGTTCGGCACATGAATCTGAAGCTTTCTTTATATATATTTCACAGATTACACCATGAACCATGTGGACTGATGCATCATTGTTTGGCATCTGATTGTGGTGCAATGAGTAATGAGGCATTCTCGATATACTTATGCATGAAAGGAAAATTCCTAACTCTTTATGAAGTCTGGCTGATGTTGAAGCTTGCATTGCAGTTCTGCTTTGGAGTCTGAGCGTTGAGACTGAGCAGAGTACAAACCCTGCATGATGCCTTTAAGTAACAAAGGGGAGAGATCTTTGTGCTGATTAATGCCACACAGCATAAGGCATCTCACTGAGACATTCCAAGATGGAAATAGCATCCTGCAGCAATATGCATCTCATCCAGGTGATTATCTCCTCATCACCTCACTGATTGTGATACTCTGGTGAGCAATCTGTCCCATACCCCAAGTTGGTGTGCTGCCCTATTGGATAGCATGCACCATTTAGACTCTTTGGATTGCCAATAGTGCCTAGGCCAACAAAACAAATGGAACACAGAGTTGCAAGGATAATATTAATGAGAATAATGATTTAATAAAGTATGTTTAACAAACATCAACATCTGAGCCTTGCTAGAAGAAAAGCCATACTATGGAGTAATCCATCACCCATCCCTAATAACCATCACTGTTCTTTAGCTTTTATTTCTTTATTGTCTTATTATCCCCCTTTCCTTACCTTTTTTCATCCTTTGCTTCTCTTCCCCCCCTCTCAATTTTACCTCTTTCCCACCTATTTCCCCCGTCCCCCACATCTTCATTTGTCACAACTTACCCTCTGATTTCAGCTTCTCTGCTGTTTGCCCGTTCACACCTTTTGTTCTCTCTATAGACTGCAGCCTTTCCCCTTGTTTCTGTGGCTATCACTCATCTTTCATTCCCTCACCCTACAGTATAAATATCTCCCACGTTCTCTGCCTTTCAGCTTTGACAAAGGGTCGTCTGGACTTGAAACATCAGCACTTTTCTCTCCTCACCGATGCTGCCAGATTTGCTGAAATATTCCAGCATTTTCTCTTTTGGTCCCATATCCATCTCTCTATCTGTCCCCAATATCTATCAGCCCTTCAACCTCCACAATCCATTTGACTTTCCCTGTCAATAACCTTATTCAGAATGTTTTTCTTATCCACCATCCCCATTGGTCATCTTGTTCAAACTCCAGTAACCCCCAATTTACCCCAGTATCTTTCTTATTCAAACCCCAAATCTGTCTTATTTAATTCCTGTTATCCATATCCTCTATATCCATCTTACCTCCCATCCAGCATTTAAAACCATATACTCATTGTAATTTTTGTGTTTTAACCTTGCGATGGTGTGTTTCCTGGGTATTTACTGTAGTTCATGGAGCTCTGATTCTGACTTTATCTGTGATGACTCTGAGAAGTCAGAGTTCATTTCACTCCACTCAAATAACACATAAGAACATAAGAAATAGGAGCAGGAGTAGGCCATCCAGCCCTTCGAGCCTGCCCCGCCATTCAATAAGATCATGGCTGATCTGTCGTGGCTCAGTTCCATCTTCCCGCCCTCTCCCCATAACCCTTAATCCCCTCGCTTATCAAAAACCCATCAACCCGCTTCTTAAAAATATTTAGCGAGGCAGCCTCCACCACTTCAACGGGCAGAGAATTCCAGAGATTCACCACCCTTTGAGTGAAGAAGTTCCTCCTCAACTCTGTTCTAAACCGCTCCCCCTTTATCTTGAGGCTGTGCCCCCTAGTCCGACTGTCTTTTCTGAGCGGGAAGAGTCTCTCCACCTCTATCCTATCCATCCCATTCATCATCTTATATGTCTCTATGAGATCTCCTCTCATTCTTCTAAACTCCAACGAGTACAAGCCTAGTTTATTCAGCCTCTCCTCATAGCTCAATCCCCTCAACTCCGGTATCAGTCTAGTAAACCTCCTCTGCACTCCCTCCAGGGCCAAAATATCCTTGCGCAGGTGCGGCGCCCAAAACTGCACACAGTACTCCAGCTGCGGCCTCACCAATGCCCTATACAGCTGCAGCAAGACCTCCCTAATTTTATATTCAATCCCCCTCGCTATGAAGGCCAGCATCCCATTCGCCTTCCTGACCACCTGCTGCACCTGCAGGCTCTGGCAACGTCAAATGGAGCAAGGATTGCCTGACCTGTGGAGTACATCCAGATGTTTTGTTTCAGGACATTTAGTGTTGTACTGGTTTGTTTTCTTGGACAACATCTGACTTTGTTCAGATTCAATAATATTCTCAGAAACATACATCTTTGAGTCTGTTTTCTGTAACAGAAGAGATTAAGGATGTTTTTAAATCACTACCTAAAATTATATAGGGATGCAACAAATCAGATTAAAAACTGATTCCTTCTGGTGTTTAGGAGGACATAGATATAAGATTTAATAATAGACATTTTGAAAGAGGTGTCGGAGAAACTCCTTCCTATAAAGGGAGTTTGTGAAATGTACAGTTGGAGTTAGTGACTGATGCAGAAACAATGTCAGTATTTAAGAGCAGGTTCGGTGAGCAAGTGGAAGATATTACACAGGAAACAAGGTGGGTTCATTAGATTAGGTGGAGGATAAACGCCAGCAATAGGACTGTTTGGGCCGATCCTACCTCTCCATTGTCACAATTCTGATGTAATTCTATCAACTGAGAGCATGAATGATTAATCCCAGCCTGGTTCTCTGGTGTGTTAGTGTTAGGAAGATAGGGCTGGTAGATTTGTCTGATGGATTCTGATAAATTACATCCCACGTTTTCAGGTTCAATGGCCTTGACTTTCCAACTGGGACAAGTTTCAACCCACCAACAGACGAACATGCACTTCTGCCTCAGACCTATCTTAGGTCATGGATGTACTCAATGCAGCCTTCTGGTCTGTCCTGGACTCAGACTGCACCAGTCTCCTGATATCTGAAAGTCAGAAGGAAGCAGACAGCAAACCAAGCTGCCAGACAGACTTCAGACTTTTAAAATTCCACACTAAATGGATTCCTCAGAGATTATGCAATCAGATGTCCTAAGGTCAGACATTACATGGTCAAATATTACATAATTAGAAAGTCAGATGATTCTGACTCCAGTAGAGTTGGCAATTACCCAACTGCCCACATCCCTCTGCAATACATCCTCCAACTGCAAGCCACGGGAATCAGGATTGGACAGTCTGGCCATATTTCCTGCATTTAAATTGGCCTTGTGCCACTCTACCTCTACAAGGTAGAGTGGCACAAGGTAGAGTGTGCCCCTAAATGCTTTCCTAGCATTGTCTGCTCTGCTGGGATCTTCTGAGGCAACGTTTCTCCTGGTCTGCAGGTTTAGCAATTAACTGTCATTCAGTTGCTAGGTTTCCTCATTGCGTTGCGTGGTGAAGGTGGCTAATGATGTTAGCACATAATGGGAAATGTATGGCAGATTGCGTAACCTCACCCTCCAAACCAGATTGCAACAATCAGCTTCTGGATTGAACCCTTCTCAATAATATGTTAGTGGCATCATTTAATATCAATCTCCAGCCAAGCCTCGCTCAGTACAGGGCAGATTAGAGTGATAGAATCATTATACCCCCCCCACCCAACATACACATACACATGCACCATGCGCACACATGCACGCACACACCTTCCTGACATCAGTCCTGAATTTGTTAAGTTAGCATGCCAGGGCAGGACTTACTCAGTTAATGGCAGGGCATTGGAGAGAGTTACAGAACAAAGAGATCTAGGGGTACAGGTTCATAGCTCCTTGAAAGTGGAGTCACTGGTGGACAGACTGGTGAAGACGATATTCGGCACGCTTAGTTTCATCAGTCAGAACATTGAATACAGCAGTTGGAACATTTTGTTGGAGTTGTACAAGACAATGATAAGGCCACACTTGGAATACTGTGTGTAATTCTGGTCACCCTATTATAGAAAGGATATTATTAAACTGGAAAGAGTGCAGAAAGGATTTACTAGGATGCTACCGGGTCTTGATGGATTGAGTTATAAGGAGTGGCTGGAGCTCAGGAACATAGAACACTACAGCACAAACAGGCCCTTCGGCCCATGAGTTGCGCCGATCACAACAACACCTACCAATCTATAGACCTATCTATAACCCCCAATCCCATAAAACCCCATATACTCATCCAGAAGTCTTTTAAAAGACCCCAGCGAGTTCGCCTCCACCACCACTGACGGCAGCCGATTCCATTCACTCACCACCCTTTGAGTGAAAAACTTACCCCTAACATCACCTCTGAACTTCCCTCCCCGCACCTTAAATCTGTGTCCTCTCGTAGCGATCATTTCAACCCGGGGAAATAGCCTCTGAGAATCCACCCTATCTATTCCTCTCAACATTTTATAAACTTCTATCAGGTCGCCTCTCAACCTTCGTCTCTCCAGGGAAAAGAGACCCAGCTCCCTCAACCTATCTTCATAAGGCATGCCTCCCAGTCCAGGCAACATCCTTGTAAATCTCCTCTGCACCCTTTCAATAGCTTCTACATCTTTCCTATAGTGAGGCGACCAGAACAGCGCACAGTACTCCAAATGAGGCCTGACAAGGGTCTTATAAAGTTGCAGCATTACCTCCCGACTCCTAAACTCAATCCCTCGATTAATGAAGGCCAGTACACCATACGCCTTCTTGACCACCTCCTCCACCTGCGAGGCCGATTTAAGAGTCCTGTGGACCCGGACCCCAAGATCCTTCTGCTCTTCAACACTACTAAGACTCCTGCCCTTGATAGTGTACTCGTTCATCCCGTTGGTTCTGCCAAAACGGACGACTACACATTTATCCGCGTTGAAGTCCATCTGCCACTTCTCCGCCCAGTCCTGCATCCTATCTATGTCCTGCTGCAACTTTTGACATCCTTCCAGACCATCCACAACACCACCGACCTTCGTGTCATCAGCGAACTTACTTACCCATCCCTCCACTTCCTTATCCAGGTCATTTATGAAAATGACAAACAGCAAGGGTCCTAGAACAGATCCCTGGGGCACTCCACTGGTGACTGACCTCCATTCAGAAAAAGACCCATCCACAACCACTCTCTGCCTTCTGCAGGCAAGCCAGTTCTGGATCCACAAGGCCAAAGGCCCTTGGATCCCATGCCCTCTCACCTTCTCAAGAAGTCTTGCATGGGGGACCTTATCAAACGCCTTGCTGAAGTCCATGTACACTACGTCCACGGCACTTCCTTCGTCAATGTGTTCAGTCACATTATCGAAGAACTCAACTAGGCTCGTAAGGCACGACCTGCCCTTGACAAATCCATGCTGACTATTCCTGATCATGTCAAACCTCTCCAAATGCTCGTAAATCTTGTCCCTCAGAAGCCTCTCCATCAGCTCACCAACCACTGAGGTCAGACTCACGGGTCGGTAATTTCCCGGGCTATCTCTGTTCCCTTTCTTGAAAATAGGAACTACATCCGCAATCCTCCAATCTTCCGGAACCTCTCCCGTCTCCATTGACAACGCAAAGATCATCGCCAGGGGCTCTGCAATCACTTCCCTGGCCTCCCACAGTATCCTGGGGTACATCCCATCTGGTCCCGGCGACTTATCTATCTTGATAGAATTCAAAAGTTCTAACACATCCTCCACCTTAATATCCACAAACTCAATCTTTTCCATCTGCTGCAAATCCGTAGCAAAATCTCCCAGATCAGCTTCCACCGTGAATACTGAGGCAAAGTACTCATTAAGCACCTCTGCCATTTCTTCTGGTTCCACACAGACCTTTCCCCCTTCACCTTTTATAGGTCCTATCCCTTCTCTTCTCATCCTTTTACCTTTCACATATTTATAGAAGACCTTGGGATTCTCCTTAATCTTACCCGCCAAGGTCTTCTCATGACCCCTTCTGGCTCTCCTAATTTCCCTTTTAAGCTCCTTTCTACAGTCCTTATATAGAACATAGAACATAGAACATTACAGCGCAGAACAGGCCCTTCGGCCCACGATGTTGCGCCGACCAGTTACAAAACAATGACCCACTAGCCTAAACCAATCCCTTTTCATCCATAAACCTATCCACAGATCTTTTAAACGCCCCCAAACTAGGTGCATTTACAACTGCAGCTGGCAGGGCATTCCAGTCCCTCACCACCCTCTGGGTAAAGAACCTACCCCTGACATCTGTCCTATAACTACCCCCCCTTAATTTAAAATCGTGCCCCCTCGTGTTAGCTTTCTCCATCCTAGGAAAAAGGCTATCACTATCTACCCTGTCTAAACCTCTAATCATCTTATATGTTTCAATGAGATCCCCTCTTAGCCGCCTTCTTTCCAGCGAAAACAACCCCAAATCACTCAATCTCTCCTCATAGGATCTCCCCTCCATACCAGGCAACATCCTGGTAAACCTCCTCTGCACCCTCTCCAAAGCCTCTACATCCTTCTTGTAATGTGGGGACCAGAACTGCACACAAAACTCCAAGTGCGGCCGCACCAGAGATGTGTACAGTTGCATCATGACGCTACGACTCCTAAATTCAATCCCCCTACCAATAAACGCCAAAACTCCGTATGCCTTCTTAACAACTTTATCTACTTGATTCCCAACTTTCAGGGATCTATGTACACATACACCTAGATCCCTCTGCTCCTCCACACTATTCAAAGTCCTCCCGTTAGCCCTATACTCAACACATCTGTTATTCCTACCGAAATGAATTACCTCACACTTCTCCACATTAAACTCCATTCGCCACCTCTCAGCCCAGCTCTGCAACCTTTCTAAGTCATCCTGCAAACTATGACACCCTTCCTCACAATCTACCACACCTCCGACTTTGGTGTCATCAGCAAACTTACTAATCCACCCAACTATACCCTCATCCAGATCATTAATAAAAATTACAAACAGCAGTGGCCCCAAAACAGATCCCTGAGGCACACCACTTGTAACCGAACTCCATGACGAATATTTCCCATCAACCACCACTCTCTGTCTCCTATCTGCTAGCCAATTCCTGATCCAATTACCTAGATCACCCCCAATCCCATACATCTGCATTTTCTGCAGAAGCCTACCATGGTGAACCTTATCAAACGCCTTGCTAAAATCCATATACACCACATCAACTGCCTTACCCCTATCCACCTCTTTGGTCACTTTCTCAAAGAACTCCTCAAGATCCTTAACCTCTCCTAGTTCCCTGAACCTTTTGTACACCTTCCCTTTCCTCCTGACTAGGTTCAATACAGCCTTCGTGCACCACGGTTCCCGCGACCTACCAAAACCCCCTTGTCTCATCGGAGCGTTGTCATGCAGAGCTCCAGACAAACATTCCTTGAATATCCGCCACCTTCCTTCGGTACTTTTCCCTAAGAACGTCTACTTCCAGTTTATTTGTCCAAGTAACTTCCTGACTTCTTTGTTTTTCCCCTTACTCCAGACAAACACCTTCCTAGCCTGCCTGATCCTATCTCGTTCCAATGCAATTGTGAAGGAGATAGAATTATAAGAACATAAGAAATAGGAGCAGGAGTAGGCCATCTGGCCCTTCGAGCCTGCCCCGCCATTCAATAAGATCATGGCTGATCTGTCGTGGCTCAGCTCCACCTTCCCGCCCTCTCCCCATAACTCTTAATCCCTTCTCTTATCAAAAACCCATCAAACCGTTTCTTAAAAATATTTAGTGAGGCAGCCTCCACCACTTCAACAGGCAGAGAATTCCAGAGATTCACCAACCTTTGAGTGAAGAAGTTCCTCCTCAACTTTGTTCTAAACCGCCTCCCCTTTATCTTGAGGCTGTGCCCCCTAGTCCTACTGTCTTTTTTGAGCGGGAAGAGTCTCTCCACCTCTATCCTATCCATCCCATTCATCATCTTATACGTCTCAATGAGATCTCCCCTCATTCTTCTAAACTCTAACGAGTACAAGCCTAGTTTGTTCAGCCTCTCCTCATAGCTCAATCCCCTCAACTCCACCATTCCCAAGATGCTCTCCTACCGAGAGATCCATCACCTGCCCTGGTTCATTCGCCAGTACCAGGTCAAGTACAGCCTCTCCCCTTGTAGGCTTATCCACATGCTGTGTCAGGAAACCTTCCTGAACACACGTAACAAACTCCTCCCCATCCAAACCCCTTACCCTAGGGATATTCCAGTCGATGTTTGGGAAATTGAAGTCTCCCATCACGACAACTCTGTTATTAATACATCTCTCCAGAATCTGTTTCCCTATCTGCACTTCAACTTCCCTGTCACTATTGGGCGGCCTATAGAATACACCCAGCAAAGTTTTCAACCCTTTGCTGTTCGTAACTTCCACCCACAGAGACTCTGTAGATAGTCTCTCCACGGCATCCTCTTTCTCTGCAGCCATGACACTGTCCCTTATTAACAGTGCCACTCCACCACCTCTTCTGCCACCCTCCCTGTCCTTCCTGAAGCATCTGAAACCTGGCACCTGAAGTACCCAGTCCTGTCCCTGAGACATCCAAGTCTCCGAAATGGCCACCACATCACATTCCCAAGCAGCTATCCACGCCCTAAGCTCATCTACCTTATTAGGAGGCTGAGGTGAACTTACAGAGGTCTATAAAATAATGAGGGACACAGATCATAGAACATAGAACATAGAACATTACAGCGCAGAACAGGCCCTTCGGCCCACGATGTTGCGCCGACCAGTTACAAAACAATGACCCACTAGCCTAAACCAATCCCTTTTCATCCATAAACCTATCCACAGATCTTTTAAACGCCCCCAAACTAGGTGCATTTACAACTGCAGCTGGCAGGGCATTCCAGTCCCTCACCACCCTCTGGGTAAAGAACCTACCCCTGACATCTGTCCTATAACTACCCCCCCTTAATTTAAAATCGTGCCCCCTCGTGCTAGCTTTCTCCATCCTAGGAAAAAGGCTATCACTATCTACCCTGTCTAAACCTCTAATCATCTTATATGTTTCAATGAGATCCCCTCTTAGCCGCCTTCTTTCCAGCGAAAACAACCCCAAATCTCTCAATCTCTCCTCATAGGATCTCCCCTCCATACCAGGCAACATCCTGGTAAACCTCCTCTGCACCCTCTCCAAAGCCTCCACATCCTTCCTGTAATGTGGGGACCAGAACTGCACACAAAACTCCAAGTGCGGCCGCACCAGAGATGTGTACAGTTGCATCATGACGCTGCGACTCCTAAATTCAATCCCCCTACCAATAAACGCCAAAACTCCGTATGCCTTCTTAACAACCTTATCCACTTGATTCCCAACTTTCAGGGATCTATGTACACATACACCTAGATCCCTCTGCTCCTCCACACTATTCAAAGTCCTCCCGTTAGCCCTATACTCAACACATCTGTTATTCCTACCGAAATGAATTACCTCACACTTCTCCACATTAAACTCCATCCGCCACCTCTCAGCCCAGCTCTGCAACCTATCTAAGTCATCCTGCAAACTATGACACCCTTCCTCACAATCTACCACACCTCCGACTTTGGTGTCATCAGCAAACTTACTAATCCACCCAACTATACCCTCATCCAGATCATTAATAAAAATTACAAACAGCAGTGGCCCCAAAACAGATCCCTGAGGCACACCACTTGTAACCGAACTCCATGACGAATATTTCCCATCAACCACCACTCTCTGTCTCCTATCTGCTAGCCAATTCCTGATCCAATTACCTAGATCACCCCCAATCCCATACATCTGCATTTTCTGCAGAAGCCTACCATGGTGAATCTTATCAAACGCCTTGCTAAAATCCATATACACCACATCAACTGCCTTACCCCTATCCACCTCTTTGGTCACCTTCTCAAAGAACTCGATAAGGTTAGTAAGGCATGACCTACCCGCTACAAAACCATGCTGACTGTCTCTAATCAACTCATTACTTTCCAAATAACTATAAATCCTGTCTCTAATAATCCTTTCCAAAACCTTACCCACCACAGAAGTAAGACTCACCGGTCTATAATTCCCAGGGAAGTCCCTTCTCCCCTTCTTAAACAATGGGACAACATTTGCTGTCCTCCAATCTTCTGGTACTATACCAGAGACTAACAACGACCTGAAGATCAGAGCCAGAGGCTCCGCAATCACCCCTCTTGCCTCCCAAAGAATCCTAGGGTAAATCCCATCTGGACCAGGGGACTTATCTATTTTCAATCCCTCTAAAATATCCAGCACATCCCCCGTATCAACTGCAATACTATCTATTACACACCCCTGCACCCCAGTGTCCTCCTCAGCTACATTCCTGTCCCCTTGCGTGAACACCGAAGAGAAATATTGGTTCAACGCCTCTCCAATCTCCTCCGGTTCCACGCACAACTTCCCTCTACTGTCTGTAACTGGCCCTAATCTTGTCCTAACCAACCTTCTGTTCTTGACATACCTGTAAAACGCCTTAGGGCTCTCCTTAATCCTATCAGCCAGATCAGCTAGATAGACAATATCTTTTCCCAAAGGGGAGTCTAAAATTAGAGGGCAGAAGTTTAGGTGAGAGGGGAGAGATACAAAAGTGTCCAGAGGGGCAATCTTTTCACACAGAGGGTGGTGAGTGTCTCGAGCAAGCTGCCAGAGGTGGTCGTAGAGGCGGGTATAATTTTGTCTTCTGTGACTCTGATTGGATAAAACAATCAGCTGAATGACAGAAAACAGAAAGTGTGTGTACTTTTCACATTTAAGATGGTAGACATTGGGAATGTCCAGTGTCAATGCTCCCAGACCATTTTTGATATAGAGACTTGGTTATTGGAATGGAAAACTTCTAAAATTTCTAGGTTTATTGATGATAACAATCATTAATAATCCAAGAGAAATGAACATCCCAGCATGACACAACAAAAGAAACCAATGCACAAAATTTCACATTTTATAACTTTTACTTTAACCATCAAACCAAAATCAACTTAAATTAAACAAGTTAGCCAGCAAATTGTTTTCAACAGAAACCAATAGCCATACAACAAAGATAAATCTTAGGATTTACTGGCAGTCTGCTTGGCACAGATATAGCACCACATCCTTCAGAACTTCATTGTCCTCCGGTATAATTCCACTCCCCTTCGGCACTCAGGATTTCATCCTCAATTTGCCTCTCGCAGCTTTACTTACCACTAGAAGTGTGTTCTCCTGCAGAACTTCCTTAGCTCAGTTTGTGACAGTGCTGATGGTTTAGATTCTCCACGCTCACCTTCATTCAGTATATGGTAAGGCTGGCCTGGTTAAAACTGAAGCACAGTAAAAAGTCTGACAACACCAGGTTTTAGTCCAACCGATTTATTTGATAATATTCTCACAAGCAAGCAAGCTTTCGGGGTTAGCCCCTTCGTCAGGTGAATGGAGAGTTCTGGCCTCAGACAGAGCATATAAAGCACAGACAGTTTAGAGATTACTGATTAGAATGCGAATTCTTACACCTAACCTGCTGTTCAAGTCTTAAAGTGGCTGATAATGTGAGTGGAAGGAGCACTGATCACAGGTTAAAGAGATGTGTATTGTCTCCAGACAGTACAGTAAGTGAGGTTTTGCAAACCCAGGCAAGTCACGGGGGTTATAGATAGTGCGACATGAACCCAAGATCCCTGTTGAGACCGTCCTCGTGTCTCAACAGGGATCTTGGGTTCATGTCGCACTATCTGTAACCCCCGTGACTTGCCTGGGTTTGCAAAACCTCACTTACTGTATTGTCTGGAGACAATACACATCTCTTTAAACTGTGATCAGTGCTCCTTCCACTCACATTATCAGCCACTTTAAGACTTGAACAGCAGGTTAGGTGTAAGGATTCGCATTCTAATCAGCAATCTCTAAACTGTCTGTGCTTTATATGCTCTGTCTGAGGCCAGAACTCTCCATTCACCTGACGAAGGGGCTAACCTCGAAAGCTTGCTTGCTTGTGAGAATATTATCAAATAAATCGGTTGGACTAAAACCTGGTGTTGTCAGACTTTTTACTGTGTTTATGCCAGTCCAACGCCGGCATACCCACATTAAAACTGAAGCAGCAGGATGAACTTTATTTCACTATCCCAGCTGCCAAACCCAGCCTTCAGTTTTACATATTTTTGCAGTTGACACAAACACCTTCACAGCCACTGTGCTGTTCGGACCACAGGCTGAAACCTGACCACACCATTCTCACACCTTTCTCAGAAACTGAAAGTTTTGGGTTCCCTTTGAGTTAGGGACTGTCAATACAGGTTTTGGACACATCTGTGGTCTCACACAAACTGCATTTCATCACAATACCAAACTTGGATGTGTGGTTGAATGTGAAGCCTGCAACAGGACATAGATGATCTAGTAGAATGGACTGACAAGTGATAGATGGAATACAAGGCAGTGTGAAGTGATGCATTTTGGCAGATGGAATCGGGAGACAATATAGACATAATAGTACAGTTCTAACGAGTGAGCAGGAACTAAGGGACCCAAGAGCTCATGCAAATAGATCTTTAAAGGACACTGACAGAGCAGTTAGCAAAGTGTATAGGATCTTGGGCTTCAGGAATAAGAGGCATTGAGTACAGATGCAGGGAGGTTATAAAGCTTGGATTAAGACAACTACAGTGTTGCATCCAGTTCTGGTCAGCACACTTTGGGAAAGATTGAGATTCCTGGAGCGACTGCAAAGCAGGTTTATCAGAATGGTTTCTAGGAAGAGGCATTTTAACTACAAGAAGCTGGGATTATTCCCCTTGGAGCAAAGGAGATTGAGGAGAGATTTCCCGGAAGTAAACATGATTATGACAGGTTTGGATCAGGTGGACAAGGGATAGCTATTACATTTGGTGATGGTGCAAGAACTGTACGACACAAATTCATTCAGGGGGATGTGAGGAAGACTTGTTTTTAAACGCAGCGAGAGAATAATCTGGAGGTCCCTGCCTATGGGAGTGTTAGAATCAGAGACAATTAACAATTTCCAAAAGAAAATTGGATGGGTACTTGAAGGCACATACACAGCTATAGGGATACAGTGACTGACTGGAATGTTCAATGAGGATAACATCAATGTGATGGTCCAAATGGGCTCTGTGCAATGACGCCAAGACCTGTATGATGATACAGGGTAAGCATGAGCAGTGGTCAAAAGAGAGTTGAAGTTTGGGGAAATGTTCGGGGTCAAGGAAGCTGTGGACTCCTTGACACAGCTCAAGGAGTCCTTGAGCTGTGTCAAGGAGTGTAGATATAAAATGGAGTGTAGATATAGGAGGTGCATAGTGTGTAAGGTGATTGTAGAGATAGAGTGGGACAAGGCTGCAGAGGGAATTCAATGCATCAGTGAGCCAATGAAGACTGGCAAATTTGGGATGATAGAAGAACAAGAAACAATGGAGAGTTTAGAATATGCTGGGGTCTATATGAAGTGCAACCCAGGTGGCCAATGAGGAGAGCAAAACATCAAAGCCGTGCATCCTTGTTTATGCAGCCTGACTGTTGCATAAATACAGCTCCTCAAACTGGTTGCTGGTCAGAGGGCTTCTCCAAGTGCGATCCTGCCCTGTTGACTGACAGAATGTGAATGGATCAATTGCTTTCCCCAGTGGAACCACTGGTACAAAACCCCTGCCAGAGGTGTTAGACATCCAGTGCACACAGGTTGTCTTCATGTTGCATCCTTATTATTTCTGTGCAGAACTGTCAGTTCATTTCATTCAGAGTGTTGCTGGAAATGTTACTTCACCAGCTTCCTGCTGCAATATCTGTGTTTACTCTTTATTCCAAAATGACACAAATTGAGGCAAAAATCGCTGCTCTGATTTGATCTCTGGGTTCTATGATGTTCTATTGCTGTGGCAAATCAAAGCAACAGCCAGAGTGATGGCAGCTCACAATCAAAATGACAGGTTGCAGCAGCTCAGAGGCATAATATAACTTCATCAATCTGAGGCAATGGGTTCATTCAGCTGGCCTGCCTCAGTATAACTAATATGATTCAGCTTTCTTCAAACAAGTTTTAAATCAAAGGAGATTTAAATAGAAAAAATTTATTCATCTAACAGAAGTTTCACTGCCTTTTTTAAAATACATTTTCAGTGTACAACAGACATAATCAGCCCTGCCGGATATGAACTTCTAGTCAGACTGCTGTACCTTCATTCACTTCCTTACTGACAGGCTGGGCTTTCTCTGCAGCTGCTGCTTTCTGCTTTTGCCGTTCAGCAGCACGCAGTTTCTGGACCTCTTGGAAAACCTGAAACAAAGGAAACAGCAGCAAAGTGTGAGACTGTGTGCTTGTCCTCGCTCATTATTCATTACAGATTTTAACCTCTTGACTTCCACTGTTTGCATTCTCGAATTGGAGCAGCTCTGCTCCATTCTCTGCTCGCCAGTCCAGACAGGGTTTTCTACAGTGTTCAGACTGGTCCTAATGAATGACTTCCATTAAAACTCAAATCATAGAACCCTACAGTGCAGAAACAGGCCCTTTGACCCATTTCAATCAGAACAAAACAACACAAGGCTGCTGGAGAGCATGTGCTCTCTCGAGCCTACGCTGTCATTCCATGAGATCATGGCTGATTAGATCATGGCCTCAACTCCACTTTCCTGTTTGTTCCCCATAATCCTTGATGCCTCTATCATTGAAGAATTTGTCTACATCAGCCTCAAATAATTCAATGGATCTTACAGAGGTCTATAAAATAATGAGGGGCACAGATCAGCTTGATAGTTAATATCTTTTCCCAACAGTAGAGGAGTCTAAAACTAGAGGGCAGAGGTTTGGATGAGAGGGGAGTGATACAAAAGTTTCCAGAGAGGCAATTTTTTCACACAGAGGGTGATAAATGTCTGGAACAAGCTACCAGAGGTAGTACCAGAGGCAGTACCAGAGGCAGGTACAATTTTATCTTTTGAAAAGCATTTAGACAGTTATATGGGTATAGAGGGACATGGGCCAAATGCAGGCAATTGGGATTAGTTTGGGGGATTAAAAAAGGGTGGTATGGACAAATTGGACCAAAGGGCCTGTTTCCACACTGTAAATCTCTATGATCCTGCCTTCGCTGCTCTTTGGAGTAGATAATTCCAAGATTCGCAGTGCTGGGAGATGAAATTCCTCATTTCCATCTTAAATAGACTAGAAACTCTGCCCCTCAGTTCTAGACTCCCCCAGGAATAGAAACATTCTCTCAGTGTCTATCCTGTCAAGTCCCCTCAGAATATTACATGTTTCAATAAGATCATCTCTCATTCTTCTAACTTCCAACGAGTATAGGCCCAATCTGCTCAATCTTTCCCATTCACCCCAGGAACCAGCATAGTGAACCCTTTCTGAATAGCTGCCAATGCAAGGAAACCTTTCATAAGGACATCAAAACTGGTGTGGTCTTACCAATACCCTTACCAATACCTTCCTACTTTTATACCCAATCTTCCTTGCGGTAAAGGCCAGCATTCCATTTGCCTTTGTAATGACCTGCTATTTCTGTATGCTAATTTTCATGTACAAGATCATTCCGTACTGCAGCATTCTGCAATCTCTCTCCACTTAAATTACAGTTTTTCTATTCTTCCTTGCAAAGTGGATAACCTCATAATTTCCTGCATTATATACCATTTGCCACTATTTTCCCCACCACTTAACCTATCCCTTTGCAAGGTTCTTTGTTCTTCAATTTCCTTCCTTACCTGTAAATTTGGCTACAATATAGTTGGTCCCGTTATCCAACGCTTTAATACAGATTGCAAATAGATGAGGCAGCAGCATGGATCCCTGTGGCACCCCAATAAGTAGTTTGCCAATCTAAAAATGACCCACTATCTCATCGTTTAGTTAGCCTGTTCTCTATCTTTGCAAACATATCATTTGCAACATCCATGTGGTCTTATCATGTGGCACCTTTTCAAATGCCTTTTGGGAACCGAAATAAGCCACATCTACCACCTGTCCTTTATCCACCCTGCTTGTTATGTCCTCAAATAACTCCAGTAAATTTGTCAAAGTTTCCTTTTCACAAAACGATGCTGACTCTGATATCATGATTTTCTAAATGTTCTGCTAATATTCTCTTAATGAATTTCAGCATTTTCTTAATAACAGATGTTAGGCTAACTTTTTTTTTCTTGCTATCTGACTCCCTCCTTTCTTGAAGCATTCATGGCTTTCCAATGCTTTGGGACTTCTGTTGGTTTTAGAAAAATTTGGAAGATTAAAAAACACTTCAGCATAGATGCCTGCAGCTCCCGGGAACCTGAATTTTCTCCCCCAGTGATCATGATGGATTCCTCTTTTGCTCCTGATTTTATTTACTATTATTGGGATGCTTTTAGTGTCCCCTATCTACTGTGAAGAGACACAAAATTTTGTTCAAAGTCTCTATGTCCCTGTTTTTCATTATTACATTAGATCCTCTTTCTTTTTTTCTGTTTCAACATTTCTTGATAGTTTACTCATGCATTATTTTCTCCAAGTATTTCTTTGTTGCCTTCTAAAATTTCCCAATCTTCAGTCTCATCACTAATCTTTGCAGTACACCTTTTCTTCAAATTTGATACAATTCTTAACTTCATTAGTTAATTTAAGGGGGAATAACTATAAGGTTCATGGTGGGAGATATATCCGAGGTAGGTTCTTCACTCAAGTGGTTGGGGTGTGGAATGAACTGCCTGCTGTGATAGTGGAGTCGGACACTTTAGGAACTTTCAAGCGTTATTGGACAGGCAAATGGAGCACACCAGAATGATAGGGAGTGGGATAGTTGATCTTGGGTTCAGACATAGCTCGGCACAACATCCATTCCCCCAGGATCTATCTTGTCAAGTCCCCTCAGAAGGGCCTGTACTTGCTGTACTGTTCTATGTTCAATTATATTCCAAGAAATATATCCTAAATATCTGTCAACATTTCTCAACTCTTACCTGTTAATCTATTTTCCCAGTCTATTTTAGCCTAACGTGTCTTCATACTTCTGTAATTTTCTTTACAGTTAAGACAACAATTTCAGAATCAAGTTTCTCAGTCTCAAACAACATGAAATTCTATTATGTTATGATCACTCTTCCCTGGAGAATCATTTACCATAAGAGCATTAATTAATACTTATTACAAGATCGAAAAAGCTGTTCCCTGGTTCGTTCTACAATAAATTGTATTAAGAACTAGCCTTAATACACTATAAACTTCCTCAAGGCTATTTTTGACGATCTTATCCATCTAATTTATAAGATGATAATTTATAAGTTGACCACAATTATAGCATTGACTATCCATCAAGGCTCAATTATTTTTGCTTTTATATTTTATCCTACAGTGTAGTGTTGGGGGGCTCCAGATGGGTTCCACCAATGACTTATATTTTTTACTATTTCTTATTGTCACATGAACTGATTCTACATTTTGATCCTCTAAGCCAAGATCATTTCTCAACGATTTACCGATTTCATCCTTTATTAACAGATATACCCCACTTCCTTTTTCTTTCCGCCTATCCTTCTAAAATTCAAATTTTCCCTCACTTGCACCCTGAACTCAACTAATAATTTAAAGCCTTATCTATAGCTCAGGATATTAGAATCATCCTAACATTTTAGTTCCCTCTTCCCCCAGTACTGGTACCAGTGTTCCATGAACGAAAACTGAATTCTCTCACACCAATCTCTGAGCCACACATTCAACTCTCTGATTTTATTCACTGTATGCCAATTTACTTGTGGCTCAGACAGCAATCCCAGAGATTATATTTGTATTTCTACTTTTAATTTAAGCCCTCGTTGTTCATATTCTGTCAGCAGCACATCTTCCAAAGTCCTATATAGTTGATATCTATGTGGACAAGAACAATGGGTCTTTTTCCTCCAACTCCCACATCAGAACTGCATTGCATATTCAACATTTCACAATACCTTTTCATTCAAACCTTTTATAGCAAGTATTCCTCCAAGATCCCATAAATTCTCCTTTATTACAGCGTTTATTTATAGGGAGAGCTGGCAAATTATTCTGACTGAGCTCACCTTTATTCCTTTCTGTGTGGTGTATAATCAGAGTACTTCACTTTTGTGAAGTTCCATTGACATCAGACCTCACCCAAGTGATCGTTCTTCATTCACAGGACATTTCTAAGCTGGCTATTCAACCTTAGGGGCATCAGAGCCAAGTGTGATTCCTTCTGCACTCAATATCAAAATTTGTACTCTCTGGTATGAGGGAGAAGGTGGGGAATGAGTTACTAGTTTCCTCCTGGAAAGAATTCCCAGGATGGGTCAACTGGCTTTTCTCCAGCTGTAACAATTCCCTGATATAAACACCTGGCATCCTTGCAGTTTAACACCTTCCACTGATAAAGCACCTTTAAATGTAGCACATTGTTCCAAGGCGCTTCATTAGAGCAACCAACATGCAACATGTGACACTGAGACAGAGATATTAAGACCGGTGATTAAAAGGATATTAAAAAAGGGAGTGCCTTAAAGGAATAGAATGGGGTTGTGAAGTTTAAGGATGGAATTCCAGAGTTTAGGGCTTAGTTCTACAGCAGGAAGACAGGACTGAAGTAGTACTAGGAACAAAAGGTTGAGATTATACCAAAACTCGCCCAGTGTATTTCCTGCTAGAGGAGCAGGTGAATGGGCTGTCAAACCCGCTAACACAATTAGCAGGTTTGCATAATAATTCCCACTACGGACAGGAAGCCATAATAATTCCCACTACGGACACTGAAGGGTTGGGTGAATCCCACTGATTGCCCTCACGAATTCCAATTTTTGGCTGACGTCCATTCAATGGGGCATCAGGATTCCCATAGCTGTCTGATGAGGTCAGTGAATTCCCCCCACCCCGCGCCTCCCAACATCTTTTGTCCCAGCCAGAAACCATTACTTGCCTTGCTATCAGCACCACTTCGCACTTCTCCCCAATGACTGTCTTGAGGTTGAACAAACTGTTTGCTTAACTGGAAACCAATGTTTGCAACTTTAGTGCCACACTTGACTACATAACCACCTACTTAAGACTGCCTACTTACACCTTAATCACTGCCTCGGCTCACCTGCTGCTGAAACTTTGCCACCTCCAGATTTGATGATTCCATTGCATCTCTGAACAACCTGCCATACTTTTTCTATCTGTAAACTTCAGGTCATTTAAAACTCTGCTGCCAGTGTTCTAATTTGTACCAAGTCCCATTCATCCATCATTCCATAGCTTATTGACCTACAGCCAAGCAAAGCCTCCACTTTAAAAGTACCTTCATTTTTTAATCCCTCCATACTTCTATATATCCCCATCTCTAATCTCCTCCAGCCCTACGAAAACCTCTAAGGTTCTGTCATTTGCTCTTGGGGCTAAAGGGATCAAGGGATGGAGGGGGCCAAGATATTGAATTTGATAATCAGCCAAGATCATAATGAATGGTGGAACAGGCTTGAAGGGCCAAATGGTCTACTCTTGCTTCTAGTTTTTATGTTATGAGCCACTCTATCACAACTCAGCCTTGGGTGGCATGGTAGCACAATGGTTAGCTCTGTTGTCTCACGGCATCAGGGATTTGGGTTCAAATCTGGCATCGGGTAGCCGTCTTTGTGGGTTTCTTCGGCTGCTCTGGTTTCTTCCCACACTCCAAGATGTGTGGGTTAGAGTCTTTTTGGCATAGCCAATCAATCTAAATGTCAGGAGGATTAGCAGGGTAAATACACGCAATATGGCTGGGTGAGATTGCTGTTGGTGCAGGCTTGGTGTCAAATGGCCTCTTACATTGTAGGGATTCTATGATAATTTTATCCAACAATTAACATCCACACATGGATGTGGAACAGAGATTAATTTTTCCCTTCTTTGTCCAGGGAGTTGAGGCTAATTGCAGCTCTCCAGATTTTATTTCCTATTTACCCAACTCCTACCCTGTTGAGTGTTCACACTGAGCTCAGCCGATTGATCTTCTTACCCTTATGCATAAAGCTTTCTTGGCAGCCCATCGCTGAGTCACCTTCCTGTAATACTCTGGAGGGAAGGTGTACTGAATGCCCAGCTGGGAGCAAACATTCTCAAACACATCGTAGCGGGTTCGTCGGAGGTACTTCAACAGTTTCTTCCGCCTGTCAATTGCCATTAGCATGTAACGTTTGTGGGTCCTATCCTGTTTAAGAATAAACATGTCTGATTACCTTAGAACATAGAACATTACAGCGCAGAACTGGCCCTTCGGCCCACGATGTTGCGCCGACCAGTTACAAAAACAATGACCCACTAACCTAAACCAATCCCTTTTTGTCCATAAACCTATCCATGGATCTCTTAAATGCCCCCAAACTAGGCGCATTTACAACTGCAGCAGGCAGGGCATTCCAATCCCTCACCACCCTCTGGGTAAAACCTTAGAAAGTTATATTTTATTGTAACTATCAGATAACCCAGCGAATCACATCAAACTGAGGTCAGGTGGATCCATGTTTGTGTGCACGGGTTGGGACGAAATCAAGGACCAAGTGATGCTGAGTGGGAGTAAAAATACAAGCAAACTGCAGGACTTGTTTTAATCAGTGTGTGATGGGATATTAATATATAATTTTATTTAAAAAGTTAAAATACAGAAACAATGGGTCGCACCCGATCAATAACAAATTTTAGATAGGCACAAAAGAAAAGAATGCAAGGAAAGAACAGAAAATTAGGCTAGGGAACTCCTTTTCAGTTAACACAGACCAAAGAACCTCTCCAACCCCTAGTTTCCTCCAAGTTGGCACAATCTTTAAAACACATCAACACTTTTTGTAAAAAAAGTAAAGCTCCCTCCTCCTGTCCCCATCAAACACTCCCAGGACAGGTACAGCACGGGGTTAGATACAGAGTCAATCTCCCTCTACACTGTCCCCATCAAACACTCCCAGGACAGGTACAGCACGGGGTTAGATACAGAGTAAAGCTCCCTCTACACTGTCCCCATCAAACACTCCCAGGACAGGTACAGCACGGGGTTAGGTACAGAGTCAAACTCCCTCTACACTGTCCTCATCAAACAGTCCCAGAACAGGTACAGCATGGGGTTAGGTACAGAGTCAATCTCCCTCTACACTGTCCCCCCATCAAACACTCCCAGGACAGGTACAGCATGGGGTTAGGTACAGAGTCAAACTCCCTCTACACTGTCCTCATCAAACAGTCCCAGGACAGGTACAGCACAAGGTTAGATAAAGCTCGTATGCTGTTCCAAAGGTTATTTTCACTCAGTGAGACAATAAAAATCCTATATTAAGATGACCACATGAAGAATAAATGAGAACATTTTAATGTGAGATTTCAATGTGGAATTTTCTGCTGTAAATGGTTACTGAAACAATCGATAACCTATTAGATGAAGTCCTGAAAAGAGAAATATTATCGAGTATGGAGACTGAGAACAAGGATGATTAGTCTGATGGGATGTCAGAGGCCATGAGGAGTGAAGAGCAATGAGTGACGAGAATAGGTGATGAAGGCTCAAATACTTGAAACTGTACTCTTGATCTGATGGAACCACATGCCTCATTGTTCTGATGGTGAGGGTAAACTGCAAATGTACTTTTTTTTCCAATTGCATTGCTGGTTCGCGGGTCTTTTTTCCTTTTGTGCTTTCCATTGCGGGTCCTAAGCACAAGGGCTGTTGGGAAGGGAGTGTGGGAGTACAAAAACAAGGCCACAGTAAACAGCGGGCAGTGTCAGGAGCGGGGCGGGTGCTGAGTGAGTACTGCAAGGGCTTTGGGTCACAGGGCTTAGGCAAGGTGAGATACTGGTCAAATTTTTCTAACTGTGTCCATAAGTTTAAGGGTGGTCAAATAAATGGCAGAGTCCATGGGGAGGCGTGTCAGCTGTGTAAGGTCCAGTATGTGGAATTCCTGGAGACACAGCATCTCCGTAGAGTCCACATCTGCACCAAATGCCTGGAGTTGCAGCGTTTTGAGGGCTCGGGTTAGGCAACTGGAGTTGAAGCTGGAGGATTTATTTTTAGTTAGGGAAAATGAGGCGATAGTGAATAGGAACCACGTTCAAGAGGGGATCCCAGAGCCATGGAGGGGGGATGAGTGGGTTACAGTTAGGAAGGGGAAAAAGAAGAGGAGTAATGTTCCAAAGGCTACCCCGGGGGTAGTCTCCCAAGATAGCAGGGGTAAGGCGCCAACTGAGGTGGAAAGGGCGCGAGGGGAAGAGTAGAATGCCTCAGACGGAAGGAAGGGGGCTGGATGTAAGATAGTGGTGGGGGATGGGAGGCTGGATGTAAGATAGTGGTGGGGGATGGGAGGGTTAGAGGAATTGATAGGTGTTTCTGTGGGCAAAAGCAGGACTCCAGGATGGTAGTCTGCCTCCCTGGAGCAGGGGTACAGGATGTGTCGGAAAGGGTAGAGGGAATCTTGAAGGGCCAAGGGACCCAGGCAGATGTAATTATACATGTAGGTGAGAAGGATGTAGGAAGGAAGAGTAGCGGGGAAATACGTAGGCAGTTCAGGGAGTTGGGAGCCAGGCTGAAGTGCAGGGTCTCCAGGGCGGTGATTTCTGGGCTGCTGCCAGTGCCCAGTAATAGCAGGGATAAGAATAATGAGATCCTGCAGCTGAATGCGTGGCTGAGGGATTGGTGCAGGACAGAGGGTTTTAGTTTTGTTGACCATTGGGAAGTCTTTGCAAAGGAAGGGCACTTGTATAAAAGGGATAGGGAACACTTAAATGGGAAGGGTACACATATTTTAGCTGGGAGGTTGGCTGGCGTGTTTAGGCAGGGTTAAACTAAGATTCCCTTTATAGGAAGGGGTATAGAATATAAGAGCTGGAGTCTAATGTTGCAGTTGTACAGAATGTTGGTTAGGCCGCATGGTCGCCTTACTACCGGAAGGACGTGGAGACTCTGGAGAGAGTGCAGAGGAGGATGTTGCCTGGTATGGAAGGATTGGGGTATGAGGAAAGATTGAATAAATTGGGGCTCTTTTCCCTTGAAAGACACCGACTGAGGGGGGATCTAATAGAGGTGTATAAGATTATGAAGGGTATAGATAGAGTAAACAGAGGTAAGCTATTTCCTATGATAGAGACATGTAGGACAAGGGGCCATGGACTTAAGGTGAGGGGGGAGAGGTACAACACAGATATTAGAGGGAGGTTTTTCACACAGAGGGTAGTGGGGTATGGAATGCTCTGCCAAGTAAGGTGGTGGAGGCAAACACACGAGTCATTTAAGAGTAACTTAGACAGGCACATGAGTGGGTTGGAGATGGGTGGATATAGGAGATTGTTTTAAATAAGGGTCATTAGCATTGGGGTTTCTCTGGTAATGTAAATGGATATGGTACAATAATAATGTTTTTTTTTTCCTTTTCATTCACAGGTTTTAAGTCGGTCCACCTCGTGTCCAATGAGGGACATACACACGATGGGTCGTACTGGGGCTGCTCTTGGTTGTTCGAGATTGGCCTAGTGCTTCATGTCGTTAGTGTGTGCCTAAACTGGACCAGATACTGGGCAAGACGACAGCTCAGTGATTATCACTGATTGCTGTGCAGACACATGGATTTGGGCCGGTGTCTGTGGGAGTTTGCGCATTCTCCCCGTGCTTGCGTGGGTTTTCTCCAGGTGCTCCGGTTTCCTCCCACACCCCAAAGATGTGCCGTTAGGCTAATTGGCAGGAATAAATTGTCCCTAAATCAGTTTCCCTCAATCTGGATGGCCATAAAACATTAGACAAGGGTCGTGGGTGGAGAGGTGGACTGGTGGTGTTGAGATGGCGGCGCGGGCTTGTTGGGCCGAAGGACCTGTTTCCCAGGCTGTTTTTGTTCTTTGTTCATTTACATCGGTCTTTGCTTCAGTTTTCCCACAGACCTCGAGGAGGAGAATTGTAAAATGAAGCCCAATCTACTGTATGTCCCCATTGCCCATGGGCCTAATGAGAACTGAAGGCCAAGAAGCTGAAAGGGCCCATGCAGAAAACAAAGAAAGAACAAAGAACAAAACAGCTCGGGAAACAGGCTCTTTGGCCCAATGAGCCCGAGCCGCCATTTTAACATTATGAGTCCCCCCTCCACCCATGACTATGCTTATGGCATTCCACATTGAGGGAAGACTAATTTAGGGACAATCTGTTACACGAATCAGCCTAAGAGCACATCTTTAGGGTGTGGGAGGAATCCGGGGCACCCGGAAAAAACCCACACAAGCACGGGGAGAATGCGCAAACTCCCACAGACACTGGCCCAAATTCACGTATCTGCACAGCAAATAGAACCCAACAAAGCCTGCAATAAGACAATAAACTTTAGTTTATGCAATGTCTTGCACAACCATAGGATATCTCAAAGCACCTGAAGATGAAATTTGAAACTGAGTCGATGCGTTAAAGTAGGAATTGCAGCAGTCAATTTGCACACAGCAAGATCCCACAAACAGCAATAGAATAATGATCAACAATGTTGACTGAGGGATAAATATTGGATAGGAAATGGGGACATCACGCCTGTTTGAAATAGAAACATGGCATCTTTTGCACTTAGTAAATGTAAGAGTGAGGTTAATCTCTAATGGTGGCCCTCTGGCATGTAGCATGCCTTCTATACTGGAGTGTCAGTTTGGAGTTTGTGCTCAAATACTGGAGTGGGATGATTCCATGAGTCATCACAAACATGTTTCAGAATGTCAGTGAAGGACATACAGTAAAGCCATTGCTGTGCTCAGCAGAATGTGGTGGGTTTCATCTTCAAAGTGCTATCGGCTGGAGATAACTGGCCCTGATTGAGAGAGGAACTATCAGCCAACATTTCTGTAAACAATAGATTACAATTCATGTGGCAGTCACACCACCTGAGGCAGTTGAGCCAAATAGCAAAAGTTCAAAGGAATCTAGATGAAGAGAAAAGGAATACAATGTCACAGAATCATGGAATGATTGTAGCTCAAAGAATAAAGAACAGTACAGCACAGGAATAGGCCCTTCAGCCCACAAGCCTATGTCAACACATGCTACCTTTCTAAACTGAAGACCTTTTGCCTCTCCACAGTCCATATCCCTCTATTCTTGCCATAGTGGCACAGTGGTTAGCACTGATGCCTCACAGCACTGGGGATCCAGTTGCAATTCCCAGCTTAGGTTACTGTGTGTGTGGAGTTTGCACATTCTCCCTGTGTCTGCATGGGTTTCTTCCGGGCGCTCCAGATTCCTCCCACAATCTGAAAAATGTGCTGGTTAGGTGCATTGTCCATGCTAAATTCTCCCTCAGTGTACCTGAACAGGTGCCTGAGTGTGGCGACTAGTGGACTTTCACAGTAACTTCATTGCAATGTTAATGTAAGCCTACTTGTCATTAATAAGTAAACTTTAACTATTCATGTATCTGTCAAGATAACTCTTAAACGTTGCTATTGTACCTGCTTTTACCACCTCCACTGCATATTCCAGGCACTTACCACTCTGTGTATAAAAGATTTTCCTCTTACATTTCCTTTAAACTTTCCCCCTTTTACCTTAAACTTACATCTCCTGGGAATTAACTTTTCTACCTTGAGAAAAAGATTCCGACTATCCATGCCTCTCAATTTTGTAAACTTATATCAAGTTGCCCTATTGCCTCTGAATTTCAAGTAAAACAAACCAGGTTTGTCCAATCTCCCCTCGTAGCTAATATCCTCCAAACCAGATAACATCCTGGTAAATCTTTTCTGTACCTTCTCCAAAGCCTCCGTGTCCTTTATGGTAGTATGATGACCGGGACTGTATGCGACATTCCAAATTTGGTCCAACTAAAGTTCTGTACAGCTGCAACATGACTTGCCAATGTTTATACCCTAAAGGTGTATTTTTATACTCAGAAGGAGGTTATACTAATTGAGTTAGATGAAGTAGAGTGTGTGATGTTGATATACCTTTAAGATTTTTTTAAATTCATGTTCACAGACTTAGGTGATATCATTGTTAGGAGGAGAAAAAAAACTGTGGGCAGGTTGGCTGACAGGGATTCATTTTCAATTTCAGTTTGGAGCTGCAAATTTGAGTTTTTGGTTTTAGAAGGGACAGCAAGCTAAAAGGAAGTATTTTCCCTCTCTCCCTGTTTCTTCCCTTTGGAAATTCTATAGCTTTCCTGAAGGGTGAAAATTTGTTGTTGTTTGGGCTGGACCAGAGTGTCTCTGATGTTTTGGGAAGTTGTCTCGTCTTCAAATTGTCCTGAGTGTCAAGAGTATTTGACTGCAGAATTCAAATAACAGCCTCAATCTCAGCATCATGTGAGCATTAGTCTGTGCTGTGTTAAACCTGTGAACAGGGTCTTTTGTCTGAGATTGATTTGATTGGAACATTGTAGGTATTTTTGTTAAGGGTTATACATTATCATGATTGTTTCTCGTTTGTAATTGATAAAGGTTCTTACTAATTTTCTTACTCTACATATTAACTATATTTTTAAATAAACTTTGCTTGATAGAAGCTCCCTAGTGGGTCACTTGAATCATACCATGCTTATCCTAGCAAATTCAAGGTGCAAAACGTATAATTCAGGTGAGCTTCATAAAACACTCGAGTTTCTAACCTGAACCGTAACAGGTAGGATGGAATATAAACGCCAGTATGGACAGAAGATCTGAATGGCCTGTTCCTGCATTGCAAAATTCTATTTAATACTACTGTGCCTGACAATCATTGTCAGAGATATCAAGCAAAGTCATGTTCATTTGTAATCCTTGCCACAGTCAAATATCACCATTGTCCGTTTTCACACAAAGCGTGGACATCCAGCTGACAACCTGGAGTATCACTGTCACCTATACATTCGGTGGAAAGGAGAGGGAAACAGGCAGAAAAGAAGAATGTGGCGATTGTGTCACAGCTGGTGCCAGTGCTCAGTCACAAGGCACTGCGATAGAGCAAGCCTACAGGAAATTGTTCATTCAGGAATTAAAACCTGCATCCGTTAATAAAAGGGACAAAATTGCAAAATGTGATGTAGTAACAAAAAGTAACTGAAAACAGACAAACCACTGTTTAACCGGTGACATTGTCAGCCCCAGTTCAATGACAGCTCTCTCACTTGAGTCAAATGTGAGAATGAGTCCTAATCTCGGAATTCAACATATAATCTGGATGAATGAGTCAGTGCTTTATAGAGGAATTTTCCTGGACCCTGCCGCAGGGCGCCGGCGCCCCTGTGGCAAAGCTATGGTGCTCAGGGTCCCTGTGGCAGGGCTCTGGTTCCCTGGCTGTTCCAGATGTAGAGTTCGAGGGTAGCTGGCCTCACACAATACGCATATTACCCACAACAGTCACTGGACAGGGATCAATACTTGAAATCGTGTTTCATTATTATTCCTGGAATCAGATGAGAATGGCTGACCTGTACTGGATTCAAAATTAGACTGTTTCTCACCTGTTGTGACTTAGTTTGATAAGTGACAAACCTACCCACTGACCAAGGAGCTGTATAGTTCACTCGGCAAAGATTCAGCAGCTCCTTGAACTGAAAGCACTGACAGGGTTCAGTGCAGCTCAGTCCTGTGCCTCTTAACAACATCCCCTTCTCCCAACATCTGTTCACAAAAGGGTTCCATTGGGTGAAGTAGGGGCACAGAGCATGGAGTGCAGCAGGAAATGGAATTGTGACATTGAGAAACATTTCTGAGATCGCTCAACGTACACTTTCCCAATGCAATGTTAAAATGCCACTCAGTGAGTGGGCTGTCTCTGCATTCTACGACACTCACCTTCCTGTGTACTTGCAGATGCTCCTGGTAATTGCGAATTTTTGCTGTTAAGATGGCAACTGTGAAGAGAGAGAGAGATAGTTAGATAGTTCAACAATCTAACATGTACCAACTGTACCTCCAAACAGAACCATCTTAGGCATTAGAGAGCCATCATCATTCTTTTTACACCCACTTGCACATATTGTAAAGAATCAGTCTAATAATTTAGTAACAATAGAGAAGTCGATGGAGTGGTAGAGCCGAGTGTTGTCAGGGGTTTTTGGTGCTTGTGGATGATGTATCCAAGGTGAGAAATAGGATAGATCTAAGACAGCATGGATTTTTGAAGCAAAAATAGTGTTTAATTTGCTGGAATCTTTTGAAGAGGTAATAAAGGGGTCTGATGTGAGCAATGTTGTTGATGGGGTTTGCATAACTTCCAAAAGGTGTGATACAAAAACACAGAACTTCACAAGGTGAGAATCGGCCTAATTTTGATTCCACTACAGGTCAGCCACTCTTATCTAAATCAAGGAATAATAATCAGCCACGATTTCAAGTATTAATCCCTGTTCAGTGACTGTTGCGAGTAATGCAAGTATGGGTATTGTGTGAAACATGGGAGCAAAGTTATCATTCATGGATTAAAAGAGACGATAGCAACACGTACACCTTCCAGAGAGATTGGATTTCTAAACTGGGGCGGAGATCACATCATATAGAAGCTTAGAGTCTTTACAGAGAGCACATGATCTCCATGACTGGTTTTAGAACCCTACAGTGCAGAAACAGGCCCTTCGGCCCATCGAGTCTGCACCGAACACAATCCCACCCAGATCCTATCCCCATATCCCTACACATTTACCTGCTAATCCCTCTAACCTACACATCCCAGGACACTAAGGGGCAATTTTAGCATAGCCAATGAACCTAACCCGCACATCTTTGGATCTTTAGTTGCCTAATGGACAGAAATCAATGTCCTGAGTATTTATTCCATTCTTGGCACTGGGTATTCTCTCTGTTCCTCTCCTCTCCATGTAGCAGACTACATGTTTGGGAGGGAAGAGCTCTAATTATCAGAATGTGGACAAACCTGGTTTCCGTGTAGCTGTCAGCTCTGCTACAAAACAGCCTCGTGTTCTAGAAAATACTTATGCAGATATTTAACTCAGGAAGTAAAGATTAGAGGGAACGGAGTAATTTTAACTGAACACAAGGGGACCACGTAATGGAAAAACAAACTCACTTTGCACTTCCGTGGAGCCAACGTCACTGGGACTCCTCCGCACCTTCTCCACCAACTGGCTAATTTTCAGTTTCAGCTTTTCTTTCTGAAAGTGAGTCATTCACTGAAGTTAGTTCAATGTTAACACAAAGAAGGTCAATTTTAACAGGATGAGAGACCTCCCTATTCTAGGGTCCCACATTAATATTACTGATAGCCAGGATCTGTGTTAGTGAATAGTTACAGAACATAGAATATAGAACATTACAGCGCAGAACAGGCCCTTCGGCCCACGATGTTGCGCCGACCAGTTACAAAAACAATGACCCTCCTGGGACTTTTTCCTCTGGAGTGTGATCTTATTGAGGTCTATAAAATAATGAGGGGAATAGATCAGCTGGATAGTCAATATCTTTTCCCAAAGGTAGGGAAGTCTAAAACTAGAGGGCATAGGTTTGTGAGAGGGGAGAGATAAAAAAGTGTCCAGATGGGCAACTTTTTCCACACACAGGGTAGAGAGTGATTGGAACAGAGTAGAGGCGGGTACAATTTTATCTTTTAAAAAGAACTTAGGCAGTTACATGGGTAAGATGGGTACAGAGGGATATGGGTCAAGTGCAGGCAATTGGGACTAGCTTAGGGGTTTAAAAAAGGATGGCATGGATATGTTGGGCCTGAGGGCCTGTTTTCACGCTGTAAACATCTATGACTCTATAACACAGGAGTGACAGGGGAAGGGGACAGCGAGTAAGGCACTGGCAGCAAAGTTTTGGATGATTCAGCTTTACAGTGAGTCGAATGTGGGAGACCTGCCAGAAATGCACTGTAATAATCGAGGCTTGATTTAATAAAGATATGGATAAGGGTTTCAGCAGCAGATGAAGAAATTTTGAGAGTGCCGAGTTCGTATGTTCCTGTCAGGATTAAAGGCAAAGTGAGTAAGAATAAGGAACGTTGATTCTACAGGGATGTTGCACATCTGATAAAGAGAGAGATGTATGACATAGGCAACAGGGAACAAATAAGATGCCTGTGGAGTATAAAAAGTGCAAGGAACCATTTAAGAAGGAAATCGGGAGGGCTAGAAGACAGGAGGTTACTTTGGCAGTCAAGGTGAAGGATAATCCTAAGAGCTTCGACAGTTATATTAAGAGCAAAAGGATAGTAAGGGATAAAATTATAAGTGTGGGTAAGTTTTCTTTTTAATATTTTTATTTCTTCTGCTGGTAATAGTTTCAGGGATGGCAGTTCAGGCAGTAAGCTGCATCTCCTGTGGGATGTATGTGGTGAGGGACTCCAGTAGTGTTACAGGGGATTTTACTTGTAGGAAGTGCGTTAGAATGCAGCTTCTGGAGGAGCGTGTAAAGGAGTTGGAGGTGGAAGTAGAGGAGCTCCGCAAAATTCGGGATGCAGAGGTGGACATTGATAGGAGTTATAGGGAGTTAGTCACTCCTAGAAACCAGTCTTGGGTCACTGCCACGAGGAGAGGAAAAAAGAATGTGGTGGGACAATCCCCTGGGGCTGTTCCTCTCCAAAATAGATTTTCGGTCCTGGAGGCTACAGTTGAGGAGGGATCAACTGGGGATAGCCAAAGGGAGCAGGTCTCTGGGGATGAGCCTACTGTAAAAGCTCAGGTGGTTAGGGGTAGCCAAAGATTAGGTCTTGTCATTGGGGACTCCACCGTTAAAGGGACGGATAGGAGAGTCGGTAATAATGATAGGAACTCAGGGCTGGTGTGTTGCCTACCAGGGGCTGGGGTCCAGGATGTCTCAGAGAGGATATTCAAGACTCTCAGGGGAGAGGGAGATCAACCCCAAGTTATAATTCATGTGGGGACGCATGATATAGGAAGGCTAAGGGAAGGGGACATTAAGCAGAGATTCATGGAGTTGGGGTGGAAGCTAAAGGCCAAGACAGACAGAGTGGTTATCTCTGGACTCTTGCCTGTGCCACGGGATAGTTTAGAGAGGAATAGAGGGAGGGAAAGCTTGAACTCGTGGCTGAGGGGATGGTGCAGGAGGGAGGGGTTTAAGTACTTGAACAATTGGGGCTCGTTCTGGGGAAGGTGGGACCTTTATCAGAGGGATGGGATTCACCTGAACCAAAGGGGAACAAATATCCTGGGAGGTAAATTTGTTAAGGTTATGCAGAATGGTTTAAACTGATTCAGAGGGGGGGTGGGATCCTGAGTAGAGGGGGTGAAAGTGAGGGGGGTGTAGATGGGGACTGCAATGCACGGCACTGCGGGGGAGGGGCGGAACAGGGTTTGGAAATGTGGTTTGAAATGTGTATACTTTAATGCGAGGAGTATTCGCAATAAGGTGGATGAACTTGCAGCGTGGGCCAGTACCTGGGACTTCGATGTTGTGGCCATTTCAGAGACTTGGATAGAGCAGGGTCAGGAATGGATGTTGCAGGTCCCGGGGTACAAATGCTTTAATCGGAGTAGACAAGGAGGTAGAAGGGGGGGTGGGGTAGCATTATTGGTCAAGGACTGTATCTCAGTGTCAGAGAGGAACTTTGATGAAGACTTGTCTGTTGAGGTAGTATGGGCAGAGATTAGAAATAGGAGAGGAGAGGTCACCCTGTTGGGAGTCTTTTATAGACCTCCAAAAAGTTCTAGAGAGGTTGAGGAAAGGATTGCGGAGACGATCCTTGTTAGGAGTGAAAGTAATAGGGTAATTGTTATGGGGGATTTTAACTTTACTCATGTAGATTGGAATTGCTACAGCTCTGGCTCGTTAGAGGGGTCAGTTTTTGTTCAAAGTGTGCAAGAAGGTTTTTTGACTCAGTATGTAGATAGGCCGACGAGAGGTGAGGCTATATTGGATTTGGTGCTCGGTAATGAGCCAGACCAGGTGCTAGACTTGGAAGTTGGTGTACAGTTTGGGGATAGTGATCACAATTCGATTACGTTCACCTTAGTGATGGAAAGGGATAGGCATGAACCTCGGGTCAGTAGTTTCAGCTGGGGGAAGGGTAATTATGAGGCTATTAGGAGAGAATTAGGAAGCATTGGTTGGAATGGGAGATTACAGGGACTGGGAACATCCGAGATGTGGAGATTTTTCAAGGAGCAGCTATTGCGGGTCTGTGATAAGTATATCCCTGTCAGGCAAGGAGGATTTGGTAGGCCCCCAGGGAACCGTGGTGCACCAAAAAAGTTGATTCGTTGGTTAGGAAGAAAAAGGAGGCTTATGTTCGGATGAGGCTTGAGGGCTCAGGTAGTGCATTAGAAAGTTTTAGATTGGCTAGGAGGGAGTTGAAGAGGGAGTTAAGAAGGGCTAAAAGAGGACATGAGATGATTTTGGCTGATAGGATTAAGGAGAACCCTAAGGCGTTTTACAGGTATGTCAAGAACAGAAGGTTGGTTAGGACAAGATTAGGGCCAGTTACAGACAGTAGAGGGAAGTTGTGTGTGGAACCGGAAGAGATTGGAGAGGCGTTGAACCAATATTTCTCTTCGGTGTTCACGCAAGGGGACAGGAATGTAGCTGAGGAGGACACTGGGGTGCAGGGGTGTGAAATAGATAGTATTGCAGTTGATACGGGGGATGTGCTGGATATTTTAGAGGGATTGAAAATAGATAAGTCCCCTGGTCCAGATGGGATTTACCCTAGGATTCTTTGAGAGGCAAGAGGGGTGATTGCGGAGCCTCTGGCTCTGATCTTCAGGTCGTCGTTAGTCTCAAGTATAGTACCAGAAGATTGGAGGACAGCAAATGTTGTCCCATTGTTTAAGAAGGGGAGAAGGGACTTCCCTGGGAATTATAGATCGGTGAGTCTTACTTCTGTGGTGGGTAAGGTTTTGGAAAGGATTATTAGAGACAGGATTTATAGTTATTTGGAAAGTAATGAGTTGATTAGAGACAGTCAGCATGGTTTTGTAGCGGGTAGGTCGTGCCTTACTAACCTTATCGAGTTCTTTGAGAAAGTGACCAAAGAGGTGGATAGGGGTAAGGCAGTTGATGTGGTGTATATGGATTTTAGCAAGGCGTTTGATAAGGTTCACCATGGTAGGCTTCTGCAGAAAATGCAGATGTATGGGATTGGGGGTGATCTAGGTAATTGGATCAGGAATTGGCTAGCAGATAGGAGACAGAGAGTGGTGGTTGATGGGAAATATTCGTCATGGAGTTCGGTTACAAGTGGTGTGCCTCAGGGATCTGTTTTGGGGCCACTGCTGTTTGTAATTTTTATTAATGATCTGAATGAGGGTATAGTTGGGTGGATTAGTAAGTTTGCTGATGACACCAAAGTCGGAGGTGTGGTAGATTGTGAGGAAGGGTGTCATAGTTTGCAGGATGACTTAGAAAGGTTGCAGAGCTGGGCTGAGAGGTGGCGGATGGAGTTTAATGTGGAGAAGTGTGAGGTAATTCATTTCGGTAGGAATAACAGATGTGTTGAGTATAGGGCTAACGGGAGGACTTTGAATAGTGTGGAGGAGCAGAGGGATCTAGGTGTATGTGTACATAGATCCCTGAAAGTTGGGAATCAAGTAGATAAGGTTGTTAAGAAGGCATACGGTGTTTTGGCGTTTATTGGTAGGGGGATTGAATTTAGGAGTCGCAGCATCATGATGCAACTGTACACATCTCTGGTGTGGCCGCACTTGGAGTTTTGTGTGCAGTTCTGGTCCCCACATTACAGGAAGGATGTAGAGGCTTTGGAGAGGGTGCAGAGGAGGTTTACCAGGATGTTGCCTGGTATGGAGGGGAGATCCTATGAGGAGAGATTGAGAGATTTGGGGTTGTTTTCGCTGGAAAGAAGGCGGCTAAGAGGGGATCTCATTGAAACATATAAGATGATTAGAGGTTTAGACAGGGTAGATAGTGATAGCCTTTTTCCTAGGATGGAGAAAGCTAGCACGAGGGGGCACGATTTTAAATTAAGGGGGGGTAGTTATAGGACAGATGTCAGGGGTAGGTTCTTTACCCAGAGGGTGGTGAGGGACTGGAATGCCCTGCCAGCTGCAGTTGTAAATGCCCCTAGTTTGGGGGCGTTTAAAAGATCTGTGGATAGGTTTATGGATGAAAAGGGATTGGTTTAGGCTAGTGGGTCATTGTTTTGTAACTGTTCGGCGCAACTGTTTGGGCCGAAGGGCCTGTTCTGCGCTGTAATGTTCTATGTTCTAAAATTGGTCCTCTTGAAGATCAGAGTGGTTGGCTTTGTATGGAACCAAAAGAAATGGGGGAGATATTAAATGGGTTTTTTGCATCTGTATTAACTAAGGAAACTGGCATGGGGTCTACAGAAATAAGACAAATAAGTAGGGAGGTCATGGGACCTATATAGATTAAAGAGGAGGAGATGCTTTCTGTCTTGAGGCAAATCAGAGTAGATAAATCCCCAGGATCGGACAGGATGTTCCCTCAGACCTTGAAGGAGACCAGTGTTGAAATTGCAGGGCCACTGTCAGATATATTTAAAATGTCGGTATCCATGGGTGAGGTGCCAGATGATTGGAGGATAGCTCATGTTGTTCTGTTGTTTAAAAAAGGCTCAAAAAGTAATCCGGGAAATTATAGGCCGGTAAGCTTGACGTCAGCAGTAGGTAAATTATTGGAAGGACTACTAAGATCTACAAATACTTGGATAGACATGGCCTTATTAGGGAGAGTCAACATGGCTTTGTGCGTGATAGGTCATGTTTAACCAATCTATTAGAGTTTTTCAAGAAGGTTACCAGTAAAGTGAATGAAGAGAATGTTGGCTACATGGACTTCAGTAAGGCCTTTCACAAGGTCCCGCATGGGAGGTTAGATAGGAAGATTCAGTCGCTAGGTATACATGGAGAGGTAGTAAATTGGATTAGACACTGGCTCAATGGAAGAAGCCAGAGAGTGGTTGTGGAGGATTGCTTCTCTGAGTGGAGGCCTGAGACTAGTGGTGTGCCACAGGGATCGGTGTTGGGTCCATTGTTGTTTGTCATCCATATCAATGATCTGGATGATAATGTGGTAAATTGGATCAGCAAATTTGCTGATGATACAAAGATTGGAGGTGTAGTGGGCAGTGAGGAAGATTTTCAAAGCTTGCAGAGAGATTTGGACCAACTAGAAAAATAGGCTGAAAAGTGGCAGATGGAGATTAATGTAGACAAGTGTGAGGTATTGCACTTTGGAAAGACAAACCAAGGTAGAACATACATGGTAAATGGTAGGACACTGAAGAGTGTAGTAGAACAGAGGGATCTGGGAACACAGATACATAATTCCCTAAAAGTGGTGTCACAGGTAGATAGGATCATAAAGAGTGCTTCTGGTACATAGGCCTTTATAAATCAAAGTATTGAGTATAAGAGTTGGAATGTTATGGTGAGGTTGTATAAGACATTGGTGAGGCTGAATTTAGAGTAGTGTGTGCAGTTTTGGTCACCTAATTACAGGAAGGATATTAATAAGGTTGAAAGAGTGCAGAGAAGGATGTTGCCGGGACTTGAGAAGCTGAGTTACAGAGAAAGATTGAATAGGTTAGGACTTTATTCCCTGGAGCGTAGAAGAATGAGGGGATATTTGACAGAGGTGTATAAAATTATGATGGGTATAGATAGAGTGAATGCAAGCAGGCTTTTTCCACTGAGGTTAGGGGAGAGAAAAACTAGAGGACATGGGTTAAGGATGAAGGGGGAGAAGTTTAAAGGGAATATTAGCTGGGGGAGATTCTTCACACAAAGTGTGGTGGGAGTGCAGAATGAGCTGTCAGATGAAGTGGTAAATGCAGGCTCACTTTTAACATTTAAAAAAAACTTGGACAGGTACATGGATGAGAGGGGTGTGGAGGATATGGTCCAGATGCAGGTCAGTGAGACTGGGCAGAAAAATGGTTTGGCACAGCCAAGAAGGGCCAAAAGGCCCGTTTCTGTGCTGTAGTGTTCTATGGTCTTGGTGTTTATTGGTAGGGGGATTGAATTTAGGAGTCGCAGCATCATGTTGCAACTGTACACAACTCTGGTGCGGCCGCACTTGGGAGTACTGTGTTCTGGTCCCCACATTACAGGAAGGATGTGGAGGTTTTGGAGAAGGTGCAGAGGAGGTTTACCAGGATGTTGCCTGGTATGGAGGGGAGGTCCTATGAGGAGAGACTGAGGGATTTGGGGTTGTTTTCGCTGGAAAGAAGGAGGCTGCGAGGGGATCTTATTGAAACATATAAGATGATTAGAGGTTTAGATAGGGTGGATAGTAATAGCCTTTTTCCTCTGATGGAGAAATCTAGCACGAAGGGGCATGGCTTTAAATTAAGGGGTGGTAGTTATAGGACGGATGTCAGGGGTAGGTTCTTTACCCAGAGGGTGGTGAAGGATTGGAATGCCCTGCCTGCTGCAGTTGTAAATGCACCTAGTTTGGGGGCATTTAAGAGATCCGTGGATAGGTTTATGGACAAAAAGGGATTGGTTTAGGTTAGTGGGTCATTGATTTTGTAACTGGTCGGCGCAACATCGTGGGCCGAAGGACCTGTTCTGCGCTGTAATATTCTATGTTCAATGTGTTCTATGGTTCTATGAACTGGGACAGAGGTCAAGTCAAACAATGTTATGGAGATGAAAACGGGCAGTCTTGAGAGATGGCACTAGAGAGTTGGGGAGCTCATTTTGAAATCAAATGTGACAGCAATTTGGAAGGAGATTGGTTTTATCTCAGATTGTTGCCAAGGAGAGGGATTATCAGTGAATTTAGAAAGGTGTTTGGAAAGTGAGCAGGAACAATGTTCCCAATATTTAATCTGTCATTAACACCATATCCTCAAAAAAACTCTTGCCCTGACCATTCTTACAAACCACCATCCCATCTCCAATCTTCCTTTCCTCTCTGAAGCTCTTGCTACCACCTTTCCTGTTTGAATTCCTCTGCCCACAGTATTAAAACATACTTACAGTCACAAATGACATCCTGTGTAACTGTGACAAAGGTAAACCTCATCTTTCTTGTTCTGTCTGCAGCCTTTACCACATCACTTACCACCAATACTTCTGCACTCTCATTCAGCTCAGTGAGACCAGTCCTACCTGCTCCCAATCTTAATTAATTGCAGCCAGAGTCTCATTTCCAAAGGCTTCTTTTCCCACTCCTACACTGTTACCTCTGAAGAATCAACGCACCTCATCAACACACTGCCCCTTGGTAATATCATCCAAAAGTACAGTGTTCAGCTACAGGTCTACCTCACCACCATCTCTCCTCCACTGTTGCAAAGTTACCCAGCCATTGACTCACATCCAGGATAGCTTCAGCAGAAATTTTCTCCTATTTAATATTGAGAAGATTTCTGTACCTGATTGAAACTCCAGTCCTTAAATATTCATTCCATCCTTCCCCCTGGGAAGAGTCAGAGGTAAACCAGACTCTTCAAAATCTTGGTGTTAGATTTGACCAGGTGATGAGCTATTGACACACAGCTCCCACTCTCCATCACTAAGTCTGCCAATTCCACCATTAAAAACTTTCCCGATTTTGACCCTGTGCTGAAACCCTCAATCATGTCATCGTTAGCTCCAGACTTGACCATTCTCGAGGAGCAATTTTAATCACTCCTCCACTGGTGGCTGTCCCTTCAGCTGCCCGGGCACTATGTTCTGGAATTCCTCCCTGGACCTCTCATTTTAAGAGATTTTTGGTAATCTGTCCTAACACTAAACTGCGGCTTGATGTCAGATTTTCCAACACTCTTGTGAAGTATCTTAGGATCCTTCATTAGGTTAAGGTTGGAAAGGGAGAGTAACGATGCAGAAAGAAACAGGAGCTGATTACAAGATCCAGAAAAATATGCTGTTAGAAAGCCAGAGGTCAGCATTATATTTTTCTTCAATAAAACCCAAACCTGAAAAGGGGAATGACTTACACGTGTTGCCATTTCCAGTGACAGCAACCTTCGAACCACATCATTGGTCCTGTAAAAATCATATCACAGGTTAGATGTTCAAGATGGTATAACATAGAATATAGCGATTTATATAAAATATATATCAGAAAAGCTAAAGTGGGGATGTCGCTGACAATTGCAGCATTTAGTAACATTTGGGACTCCTCAAGATACTGAAGCCATTTGTGTCATGATACAGCAATATCTGGAAAAACATTCAGGCTTGAGCTAAATACCAAGTATAACATTCTTGCCACACAAGTGCCAGGCAACGATCATCTCCAACCCCAGAATCTTTCTTTGACATTCAAATAGCAATACCGACTATCATCATCGCTGAAAAGAAGCTTAATTGCACCAGCCATACAAAAGACTACAGAGCAGGGGTTACGGGAATAAGGACTGGATGGGATTGTGGTCAGTGCAGACTCAATGGGCTAAATGGCTTCCTTCTGCACTGCATTCTATAACAAGTTAGAAGCTGGGAATTCTGCAGCAAGTAACTCATCTCCTGACTCCCCACAGCTTGTCCATCATCTACAAGACACAATTCAGGAGTGTGCTGGAATACTCCCCATTTGCCTGGTAATGCAGCTCTGACAAATCAAGAAGCCCAACACCATCCAGGATGAAGCAGCCTGCTCAATAGGCCTCTATTCCATCACTGATACAAAATGGCAGCTGTGTACCACAGACAAGTTGCACGGAGCAACTTACCAAACCTCCATCAACATAAAAGTCAGAGTTTTACAGCACAAAAAGAGACCCTTCAGTCTATTGTGTCACACCAGTCATCAGACACCCATGTTTTCTAAACTTCCAAACTCAGAGTCTCAACCATTATAATAATGGCCCATCGACTCCGCACTGACTCTCCTTCTGTTGCCTTTTCCCTCATCTACTTGTCTAGCTTCCCTATATACAAAACTCATTATAAAAAAACTTGTATTTATGTCACCTTCCATTCTTTGAAATAAAAGTGACCCAACCTGTCACTTCTTTTCTGATATATATCCAAGCATTTCTTATATCACCCCTGTAAATCTTCTTTGCATCCTCTATACCTCTGTTATAATTCTGTGACTGGAACTACATGTTGTATTCTAAATGTGATCAATCTAAGGTTTCATACAGGTTTAGCCTAACTTCCCTACTTTTCAATTCTATCTTTCTAGAAGTAAAATCTGGTTGCGGCCCAACTTTTAGTGATAGATGTATTTTACTCCGAGATCCTTGCCCTCTACTCCACCCAGACTCTCAGACTCTAATAAGTTCTATTCTTCCACACATTACTAGGTGCTGAACCAATTATTTGCCCATTTTTCACATTTATTGATATCTTCCTGTAATTTATCCCTCCTCAATATTGACTATTCTCCTGCAATGGGACGTTGGCCACAAATTTTAAAATTGTTTTCAGCTCCAAAGTCTAAATTGTTAATATAAATTGTGAGCAGCAGTGATCCCATACTGACACCTGAAAGCTTGCTCCCATCATTTCCCTGCACCTCTTGCCCAGCTGAACTAATCATCTTAAACAAGTGTTGGTAGGTTTTTCAAAAGGTCAAGACACTAAATACCCACAGTCTCTCTCCAACAGCCCCCTCCCATTCCCCAGCAATATTGCCCTCACAGGAAACTACACCTTTTGACAAGGTATTTCGCAAAAGGACGTGGATAAGTTCAAAGCCCATGGTGTTCGAGGTAATGTATTGCAACGGATAAAAATTGGCATAATGGACAGAAAACAGTGAGTGGGGATAAGGAGTTATTTTTCAGGTTGGCAATCTGTAACCAGTGGAGTTCCACAGGAATTGGTATTGGGACTCTAGCTGTTTACAATATATATTAATGATTTGGGAGGATGGAAGCAAATATACCATAGCAAAATCTGCAGAAAATAACTGGACATGCAAACTGCGAGAAGGATACAAACAATTTACAAATACAAATATTGAAACTTTAAGAGGGCATAAAGTTGGTAAATGAGTATAATGTGGATAAATGTGAAGTTGTTAATTTTGGAAAGGAGAACAAAAGAGTATTATTTAAATGGAGAAAAACTGCAGAAAGCTGCAACATCAAGGGATTTGGGGGTACTTGTGTACAAAACACAGAAGCTAGCACACAGGTGCAGCAGATAATTAGGAAAGCTAACGGAATGTTAGCCCTTTTTTCAAGGGGGTTGACATATATGAGTTGGGAAGTCTTGCTGCAACTGTACAAGTACTGGAGATCACATCTGGAGCACTGTGAGCAGTTTTGGTCTCCTTATTGAAGGAAAGATATTATTTGATTGGAAGGAGTTCAGAGATGGTTCACTAGGATGATCCCCGGTATGGAGGATTGATGAAAGATTAAAGAGGTTGGGAGACTACTCATTGGAATTGAGAAGAATGAGAGGTGATGTCATTGAAACATATAGGATCCTTAAGGAGCTTAACAGGGTAAATGCTGAGAGACTGTTTCCCTCAAGGGAGCGTCTGGGACCAGACAGCATTGTCTCAGAATAAAGGAACACCAATTTAAGACGGAGATAAGGAGGAATTTGTTCTCTCAAAGGATCGAGAGTCTTTGGAACTCCTTGCCACAGAACTTGGGGGGTAGAGTCTTTGTGTGTATCTAAAGGTGAGATAGATAGATTTTTGATCAGGAAGGGAATCAAGGTTACAGGAAAAGTTCAGAAAAGTGGACGTGAGGAATGTCGTTGGATCAGCCATCAGCCTATTGAACGGTAAGCAGGCTCGAGAGGCTCAATGGTCTACTCCTGTTCCTATTTCTTATGGTCTCTCTTTCCCTCCATACCCAAAACTCATTCCCACGGGTAATCATGATCTCTCCAACCCCCCTTCTTACTTTCCCTTGGGATCATCCGATGCCTTTTTGTCATCATACATTCCCCCATCTCCAACACTCCAGGTCAATATGTCATAGAACAGAAGTTACCAAACTGTGGGTTGTGGCAATTGGCACTGCCAGCTCTGAGGCAGCAATGGTGACTGTTGTACAAAGGCTTGGCTGTGACAGTCTTGAGATTGACTGCAAGGCCCTTTGTGTGCACATGTTTTGTGCCAGTGGATGTGGTTTAATGAAATGAGCTCTCAGGCCCACTGCTGAGCCTTATCCAGTTTGTCTTTGCCCCCGCCATTTGAATTCCCTCCCTCCACTGCCAACTTGGTCCACTCTGTACCAATGGCAAATACTAAAAAGGGATCACAACAGGCAAATTTTGGAAAACACAGTATTAGAAGTAACAATTAAGATTTACTAGTGAATGAACGTGTCAGTATTAATAGCCTTCCAGTCTGTGAACATAATATCATCGAGCTCAACAGTGTTTAAAGGGAAGAAACAAAAACTAGCTACCAGAATTAAGTGAGACAAGGGCAATGAAACAGAATCTGTACATGGGAAAATGAGATTTCAGCAGTTCAAAAGAGAACTGAATTTGACATGGGACCAGTTTAGACCCCAAAGGGGAAGGAGCTCAATTGGCAGAAAAAAACCCTACCACCTCACCAAAGACAGTTAAGGACAGACATTTGTCATGGCAACAAAGCACTCTTCAGTCAAGTAATGAGAGTTCTACAAGAAATGTGGCAGCCAATTCTTGCACAGTAAGCTCCCACTAACAGGAATATAATCATGATCAGGTAACAGTCTTTTGATTGAGGGATTAATACTGGCTACTGGACTGTGGGATAATACCCCATTTTATTTCAAAATACTGCCATAGGATCTTTTACATCAACCTGCAAGGGCAATGAGAAATCTTCAAAAAATAGTAAGGAATAGGAGCAGGAGTAGGCCATTCGGCCCCTCAAGCCTTCTCCAGCATTCAGTAAGACTGTGGCTGTTCTGATTGTGGCCTCAATGTAATTTTCCTGCCTGCCCCCATAACCATTGTCGATCAAAAATCGATACAACTCAGCCTTAAACAATGACCCAGCAGCCCCCCCATTGCTCCCTGGGGAAGAGAATTCCACAGACTAAAAATCCTCCAAGATTATCTTCATCTTAAAGGGACACACTTATTTTTGAACTGTTTCTCCTGGTGCTATATTCCCCAGAGGGGAAGAAACACATTCACAGCATTCACCCCAAGTCCCCTCAGAACCTTGTATCTTTCAATAAGATCAACTCATGTTCTTCCAAGCTCCAAAGAAAATAGGCCCTGTTCAACGTTTCCTCATAAGACAACCGTTTCATCCCAGGAATCCACCTAATGAACCTTGTCTGAATTGCTTCCAGTGCACGTATATTGCTCCTTAAGTGAAGGCGGCACGGTAGCACAGTGGTTAGCACTGCTGCTTCACAGCTCCAGGGTCCTGGGTTCGATTCCCGGCTTGGGTCACTGCCTGTGTGGAGTTTGCACATTCTCCTCGTGTCTGCGTGGGTTTTCTCCGGGTGCTCCGGTTTCCTCCCACAGTCCAAAGATGTGCGGGTTAGGTTCATTGGCTATGCTAAAATTGCCCCTTAGTGTCCTGGGATGTGTAGGTTAGAGGGATTAGCAGGTAAATGTGTAGGGATATGGGTGGGATTGTGTTCGGTGCAGACTCGATGGGCCGAAGGGCCTGTTTCTGCACTGTAGGGTTCTATACTCCAGTTCAGGTCTTTGCAATGTCCTGTGTCTCCAGTTTGCTGAATGGGTCAACTCAGTAATTTCAGTACACTGTAACGACTAATTGGATGTTCAAGATGTCCGAACTCAAATTAGGTGTATTCAACACCAATGAGAGATAAGATATTTGTATGTGGGGTGACTCCACTGCAAAGGAGTCAGCTACAGAATGTTGGAGTTCAGTATCCGGCTCAGTGCCCCTCAGCATCCGGTCCCGAGCCCTCCAGTATCCCCTTCCCTGCAAGGGCAGGATCTCAGTGAAAAGAATGGCAAATAGGAAACTTTGCAGATGGGGGTTAATGAAGCTCCAATATTTGACTGTTGAGCAGTCAGGAAACTCTGGGTACATACTTATTCATTAATTCCAAGTCTTTGTAGTCCATCTTCAGCATGCTTGGTGACAGATCATCCAGCTGGCTGGGAAATTCTGCAACGAGATTAAAGCACATTTATAAATATGATGACATTGTGACTTCATAGAATCATACAGCACAGGCAGCCTTTTGGCTCATCCAGCCTTTGTCAGCTCCTTGATAGCCACTTACTAAACTGTCCCCACCCCAAACTCCTGCAAACCATCCCTTCTCCTGAATTTATTGTTGAATCCGTTTCCACAACCTCTTGGGCAGTGTACACAGTGTTTTCAAAAAAAATCAATGTAATTAAGGACCCCATGCACCCCAGACACTTACTCTTCCACCTTCTTCTGTCGAGGAAAAGATACAAAAGTCACATACCAACCGACTCAAGAACACCTTCTTCTCTGCTGCCAGACTTTTGAATGGACCTACCTTGCATTAAGTTGATCTTTACATCCTAGCTATGACTATAACACTACATTCTGTGCTCTCATTTCCTTCTCTATGAACAGTACGCTTTGTCTGTACAGCGTGCAAGAAACAATACTTTTCACCATATGTTAATATATGTAACAATAATAAATCAAATCAAAAATCTTCAGCCTTCCTGCAGCCTGTGGTTCACAGTTCCTTGAAAGTGGAGTCACAGGTGGACAGAGCAGAGAAGGCATTTGGCATGCTTGGTTTCATTGGTCAGAACATTGAATACAGGAATTGGGACGTCTAGTTGAAGTTGTATAAGACATTGCTAGGGCCACATTTGGAACATGTGTACAGTTCTGGTCACCCTATTATAGAAAGTATATTATTAAACTACAAAGAATGCAGAAAGTATTGACTAGGATACAATTTTGGGACTTAATGGTTTGTGTCATAAGGAGAGGCTGGATAAACTGGGACTCTTTTTCCTGTAGCATAGGAGACTTTGGGATGATATTATAGAGATCCATAAAATAATGAGAGGCATAGATCAGTTACATAGTCAACATCTTTTCCCAAAGGTAGGGGAGTCTAAAACCAGACGGCATAGGTTTAAGGTGAGAGTGGAGAAATACAAAAGGTCTAGAGAGGGCAATTCTTTCATGCAGAGGGTGTTGAGTGTCTGGAACAAGCTGCCAGAGGCAGTAGTGGAGGTGGGTACAATTTTTTATTTTAAAAAGCATTTAGACAGTTACATGGGTAAGATGGGTATAGGATAGGGGCCAAAAGCAGGCAATTCGGACTATGTCCCTGGTAATGTATAAGAATGTGGAATGATACTAATGTTTTTCTCTTTTAATTCACAGGTTTTAAGTCGGTCCGCCTTGTGGTCCAACAAGGGGCATACACATGATGGGTCATACAAGGGCTGCTCTTGGATGTTCGAGAATAACGTAGTACTTCATGTCGTTAGTGTTCGCTTAAACTGGACCAGATGCTAGGCAACATGACAGCTCAGTGACTATCACTGTTTGCTGTGCAGTCACATGGATTTGGGCCGGTGTCTGTGGGAGTTTGCGCATTCTCCCTGTACTTGCGTGGGTTTTCTCCGGGTGCTCCGGTTTCCTCCTCACACCTGAAAGATGTGCTATTAGGCTGATTGGAGGAAATAAATTGTCCCTAAATTAGGTTTCCCTCAATGTGGAATGCCATAAGTATAGATAAGGGTCATGGGGGGAGGGGGGACTGGTAATGTTAAAATGGCGGCGCGGGCTCGTTGGGCCTAAGAGCCTGTTTCCCAGGCTGTTTTTGTTCTTTATCCTGCCACTCCCAGCTTCTACATACATTTTCCACTATGGGACGGTGAAGGGGACGTGGTTAACTGTGCAGTAACTATACATTGGCATCAGGGCTCAACCGTCTCCTTCAAGTCGGGCCTGATGATAGGTTTCTAACATAGCCAGGCTCGGAACTATCCAGCTAAGATTTTAAGCTATCCCTGATTCTAGGCATTCAGCTTGATCCCAATGACACCCAGTTCTACACTAACTCAATTATCAATATGTTTTTATTGCCACACACATGGTTCTGCACTGCGGGAACACTAGATGATCTCTGGCTAAACGCACTGTCCATTTGACATCTGTACATACCTCGTGTTTTCTTTGAGAGACTGGCATAATTTTGTACAGTCTGCACCAAACTGGCACCTAAGGGAAGACACAGTTGACAGTCAACAAGGGTCAGACGCTGCCTATCCTTCTGTTACACAATGCTAACCTGGATGCAAAATGCAAGTTGCTCAGCATAGCAAGATAACTGATGTGTGCCTTTCCAAAAGGACAGGCCCAATACTGCATCTTTGTGTCCTTTGAATGTGTAAAGATGTTGACACGTGCAGGGTTCCAGATCAATATTAGCTTGTAATAATCTTCTGTAGCCAGGTAACATATAAAATACAACACAAATAAGTACCTAATCATTACAGATATAATGCATTCAGACAACATTTATATGTAATAACACTATTCAGGAACATTCATTTCTCATATCCACAGTCCATACAGCCTAGTGTGTTGGCTCAACCTTGTGGCAAAAATCAGTAACAGCAGGTACTGAAAGAACAGCTTCCTCTTTAATGTTGATGTTCTTTTATGGATGTCCTGTCTCCATGCCGTACAGCCATGGAAAAGTTACTGCACAGACATAGTTCATACAGCCCATCTTGTCCATGCCAGCCCGAAGACACCCAGATGCCATTCCTAAGCCCACTATCTTGCACCCGGCCCATAGCCCTGTAGCTTACAGTACTTTAGATGAGGATCAAGATGCTTTTTAAAAGAGTGTAGGGTCCCTGCCTTCACCACAAACTCAAGCACTGAATTTTAGACACCCACCACCCCTTGCGTAAAAAAGGTTCTTCGTCATCTCTCCTCTACATCTTCTGCCACGTATCTTAAATCTAAATCCGCTGCTTCTTGAATTCTCTGCTAATGGAAACAATAAAAAGTCTCACCAGATTAAAGTCCAATATGTTTACTTGGAATCATGAGCTTTTGGAGCACTGCCCCCTCACCAAGTGAGTAGCTCACATTGTTCTGTATTAAATTAGAGCTGTCACTTGTTTTCCATTTAGCACATATCTTGTTACAGTCAATTGGTATCATCCTCATTGGTAGCCACTCCTCCAATTTTGGAATCATCAGCAAATTTTGAAATGTTATTCTGTATTCCAAAATCCAACTCCATATACGACTGTACATATCAAAAGCAATGATTCCTGCACTGACCATTAGGGAACATGACTGTCCACCATCCCTGTCAGGCAAGGAGGATTTGGTAGGCCCCCAGGGAACCGTGGTGCACCAAAAAAGTTGATTCGTTGGTTAGGAAGAAAAAGGAGGCTTATGTTCGGATGAGGCTTGAGGGCTCAGATAGTGCATTAGAAAGTTTTAGATTGGCTAGGAGGGAGTTGAAGAGGGAGTTAAGAAGGGCTAAAAGAGGACATGAGATGATTTTGGCTGATAGGATTAAGGAGAACCCTAAGGCGTTTTACAGGTATGTCAAGAACAGAAGGTTGGTTAGGACAAGATTAGGGCCAGTTACAGACAGTAGAGGGAAGTTGTGTGTGGAACCGGAGGAGATTGGAGAGGCGTTGAACCAATATTTCTCTTCGGTGTTCACGCAAGGGGACATGAATGTAGCTGAGGAGGACACTGGGGTGCAGGGGTGTAAAATAGATAGTATTGCAGTTGATACGGGGGATGTGCTGGATATTTTAGAGGGTTTGGAAATAGATAAGTCCCCTGGTCCGGATGGGATTTACCCTAGGATTCTTTGGGAGGCAAGAGGGGTGATTGCGGAGCCTCTGGCTCTGATCTTCAGGTCGTCGTTAGTCTCTGGTATAGTACCAGAAGATTGGAGGACAGCAAATGTTGTCCCATTGTTTAATAAGGGGAGAAGGGACTTCCCTGGGAATTATATAGACCGGTGAGTCTTACTTCTGTGGTGGGTAAGGTTTTGGAAAGGATTATTAGAGACAGGATTTATAGTTATTTGGAAAGTAATGAGTTGATTAGAGACAGTCAGCATGGTTTTGTAGCGGGTAGGTCGTGCCTTACTAACCTTATCGAGTTCTTTGAGAAAGTGACCAAAGAGGTGGATAGGGGTAAGGCAGTTGATGTGGTGTATATGGATTTTAGCAAGGCGTTTGATAAGGTTCACCATGGTAGGCTTCTGCAGAAAATGCAGATGTATGGGATTGGGGGTGATCTAGGTAATTGGATCAGGAATTGGCTAGCAGATAGGAGACAGAGAGTGGTGATTGACGGGAAATATTCGTCATGGAGTTCGGTTACAAGTGGTGTGCCTCAGGGATCTGTTTTGGGGCCACTGCTGTTTGTAATTTTTATTAATGATCTGGATGAGGGTATAGTTGGGTGGATTAGTAAGTTTGCTGATGACACCAAAGTAGGAGGTGTGGTAGATTGTGAGGAAGGGTGTCATAGTTTGCAGGATGACTTAGAAAGGTTGCAGAGCTGGGCTGAGAGGTGGCGGATGGAGTTTAATGTGGAGAAGTGTGAGGTAATTCATTTCGGTAGGAATAACAGATGTGTTGAGTATAGGGCTAACAGGAGGACTTTGAATAGTGTGGAGGAGCAGAGGGATCTAGGTGTATGTGTACATAGATCCCTGAAAGTTGGGAATCAAGTAGATAAGGTTGTTAAGAAGGCATACGGTGTCTTGGCGTTTATTGGTAGGGGGGATTGAATTTAGGAGTTGCAGCGTCATGTTGCAACTGTACACAACTCTGGTGCGGCCACACTTGGAGTTGTGTGTGCAGTTCTGGTCCCCACATTACAGGAAGGATGTAGAGGCTTTGGAGAGGGTGCAGAGGAGGTTTACCAGGATGTTGCCTGGTATGGAGGGGAGATCCTATGAGGAGAGACTGAGAGATTTGGGGTTGTTTTCACTGGAAAGAAGGCAGCTAAGAGGGGATCTCATTGAAACATATAAGATGATTAGAGGTTTAGACAGGGTAGATAGTGATAGCCTTTTTCCTAGGATGGAGAAAGCTAGCACGAGGGGGCACGATTTTAAATTAAGGGGGGGGTAGTTATAGGACAGATGTCAGGGGTAGGTTCTTTACCCAGAGGGTGGTGAGGGACTGGAATGCCCTGCCAGCTGCAGTTGTAAATGCACCTAGTTTGGGGGCGTTTAGGAGATCTGTGGATAGGTTTATGGATGAAAAGGGATTGGTTTAGGCTAGTGGGTCATTGTTTTGTAACTGGTCGGCGCAACATCGTGGGCCGAAGGGCCTGTTCTGCGCTGTAATGTTCTATGTTCTATCCTCCAGGCTGAAAAATCATTTCCATAACTCTCTTTTCCCTGTCCGTAAGACTTTTTTTTTAATCCACGTTGGTGTCAACACTCTGATTCCAGGGGTCTCAATTTTCTTAACCAGTCTCTTATGTGATACTTTGTCAATTGTTTTCTTAAAATCCACACGGACAACACCTACTGCATTCACTTCATTAACTTTTCTGTTAGGTCATCAAAAAAAACAATTTGATTCATCAAGCATGATCTTCCTTTTAAAATTTGGCTATCTTTAGTGAACATAAACCTCTCCCAAGTACCTGGGATTTTTCCATTAAAACCTGATAAACTAATCAGGCTGTAGAATGTTCTCCCGCCCTTTCCAGAACATTTCCCACTTTCTAATTTCTCAGCAGCTCTCCCCAGTAGGGAGTATGGTTGCTTCTACCTTCCTCACCAAGGTGGGATCAAGCTATCAGGGCAAAATGACTTATCCATTCTAAGCAGTCAGCCTTTCCAGCACATTTCACATATTAATTTGCTTCCCATTCATTTCTTCTATCATCCATACTTTGGCAACATGCTATCAGCATCCACTTTCTCAGCTAACAGCAATATAACACCAAATTTGCCCTGTTTCTCTATTAGTACAGCACTTTCTGAAACTAAAAGGTGCCACCATGTCTCTTATTATCTGCTTACTATTAAATGGTGATGGAAGAGTTTCAGATTAACTGGCATTCTATTCTGGTATCATTTTAACATCAATTACATTTTTTTGACAATGCGATTTCCAGGCACACCGCATCTTGTACGAGTTCTAAATTCTAAATGACAACTGTGACATGGTGGCACAGTGGTTAGCATTGCTGCCTCATAGCACCAGGGACCTGGGTTCAATTCTGGTCTCGAGTTTGCACATTCTCCCCCCTTGTTGGGTCGGTTTCCTCCCACAGTCCAAAGATGCACGGGTTAGGAGGTTTAGTCATGCTAAATCACCCTTAGTGCCAGGGGAACTAATAGGGTTGTGGGTATAGGATTGTGGGCAGTGCAGACTCAATGGGCCTAATGGCCTCCTTCCGCACTTTATGATGCTACTTAATAGCTCACAGTAATAGGCACATTTCCCTTATTGTAATTTAAACATTGAGCAGTAAATTTCACATGTGGGGCTTGGATTCTGCACTTCAATACACAATTCCAATGTTAGGATTTTGGGGGGAGCAATGTCAGGAGATTGTATCCTCAGGTAAACAATGTCCCACAAAAGGGAGGGGAGAGGGTACCCTCAAAGAGGTGGGTGGAGGGGGCGGGGGAGAGCCCCCACCTGGGGGATGGGGGGTGGGAGGACCCGGGGGGGGGGGTGGGAGGACCCGGGGGGGGGACCATCAAGCCCGCCCCCCGCCATGGCAGTGAGCTGCTGTCAGGCCCCCAGCCGGGGCTCCCGCACCCAGCGGGCGGGGTCCTCTCTCAGGGTCGATGATTCCTCTCCTCCTCCCCCCCCAGCCCCGCTCACCAGGCCGCCCCAGGGCTGCTCCTGCCGCCCGGCTCCCCGGCACCGAGAGAGCGCTCGGCCCAGGGCCCAACAACCGCCATAGCGCTCGGCCCAGCATCACCGTCATCAACCCGCGTCCGCTGCGTCATCACACAGCGCCCAGCACTGCCGCATAGCAACCAGTAAGCTAGCAACAAGGACATCCCATAGTAACAGCAACAAGCCTCAATCCCCTTGATTTGATTATTTTGGATTTTATTTGATTTAATATTGTCACATGTATGAACACAGTGAAAAGTATTGTTTCTTTCACGCTATACAGACAAAGCATACCGTTCATAGAGAAGGAACATAGAACATTACAGCGCAGAACAGGCCCTTCGGCCCACGATGTTGCGCCGACCAGTTACAAAACACTGACCCACTAGCCTAAACCAATCCCTTTTCATCCATGAACCTATCCACGGATCTCTTAAACGCCCCCAAACTAGGCGCATTTACAACTGCAGCTGGCAGGGCATTCCAGTCCCTCACCACCCTCTGGGTAAAGAACCTACCCCTGACATCAGTCCTATAACTACCCCCCCTTAATTTAAAATCGTGCCCCCTCGTGCTAGCTTTCTCCATCCTAGGAAAAAGGCTACCACTATCTACCCTGTCTAAACCTTTAATCATCTTATATGTTTCAATGAGATCCCCTCTTAGCCGCCTTCTTTCCAGCGAAAACAACCCCAAATCTCTCAATCTCTCCTCATAGGATCTCCCCTCCATACCAGGCAACATCCTGGTAAACCTCCTCTGCACCCTCTCCAAAGCCTCTACATCCTTCTTGTAATGTGGGGACCAGAACTGCACACAAAACTCCCAAGTGCGGCCGCACCAGAGTTGTGTACAGTTGCATCATGACGCTGCGACTCCTAAATTCAATCCCCCTACCAATAAACGCCAAGACACCGTATGCCTTCTTAACAACCTTATCTACTTGATTCTACTTGAAAGGAGAGGGTGCAGAATGTACAGTTATAGCGAGGGTGTAGAGAAAGATCAACTTAGTAGGTCCATTCAAAAGTCTGCCAGCAGCAGGGAAGAAGCTGCTCTTGAATCGGTTGGTAATTGACCTCAGACTTCTGTATCTTTTCCCCTGGTGGAAGAGAGAATCTCTGGGGTACATGGGGTCCTTAATGATATTGGCTGCTTTGCTGAGGCATTGGGAAACGTGGACAGAGTCAAAGTGGGTGGGAGGAGGGCGGGTTTGGTTTGTGTGATGGAATGGGCTAGAATTATGACCATTTGTAGTTTCTTGTGGCCTTGGGCAGAGCAGGAGCCATACCAGGCTGTGAAACAACCAGAAAGAATGTTTTCTATGGTGCACCTGTAAAAGTTGGTGAAAGTTGTAGCAGACATGCCAAATTTCCATACACAGTGAGCACGTGA